>KN882805.1:57198-69190 GCA_000934455.1 Apostichopus parvimensis
AACATCGATTGCCGAGATCTTCGGCAAAGCATGACTGAGCGAGAATCTCGCTGTACCTTAACCTGATCCAAATATAGTAATCTTTATATCCCACCGTGTCCGTCTAATAATGCTGTAAGCTCTTCCTCATTTCAAACCAGATTCGGCCTTAATTTAATAGCTGTTCAATCGCTGCACAGTAATGGGCAAAAATAAATTGTATCAACAGACCCTCATGAAAAGATCAAGAATAACCAATTTCAACCGTCACCTGATCTGACCTGACACCAATTAGCCCTAACTGTGTTTGCACAAGTTTTTAGGTTAAAGCTAACAGATTAAGCTGACGATCTGTCAGAGGCTACTTAAGAGGAGGCCCAGTTTAATACCAGGATTGGAGGATTGAAGAAATGTCATCTGTTCCATGGTCACGGGAGATTTCCGGTCACGATTGTTATCTGACACATTAAAGGCATTGAAGACTCGCCCGAAACCGCATGCGGCCATCTGAAAAAGTTAACTTTCCGTTGCTTGCAAGTGAAGTTTTCTGCTTGTCGCAACAAAATGCAGACAGTAATGAAACGTGATACCTTAATTATTATCTTTAGCTGGACCTGAGATGTCCATCGCTGTATCGTTTGTATACTGTGCTGTGGGTATTGACCACAGCTGTATGTACTGACTGTACACTAGTGTCTAATTACTGATGGTAGCAAGCTGTGTGTGTATTTTCTGGGATCGATGGTGGTGTCTAACACATTGGAAACTAGGTCAGATTACCGGCATGAGACGTTTCTTTGAGTGTGAGCCTTCACACCCTTTTTATAAGTTTGCACTTCTACAGATCTATGGTAAGAGTAGGATTTGTTGGAATTGAAACTTTAAAACAACTCTCTCTTAGGTACAGAGTTCTGCAGCCAACAAGTAAAACATAGAAAAGGGACAACGATGAAAGAGAAAAGAAAAGAAAGAAAACAGAAAAGGGGAAAGAGTAAAAGGAAATAATATCTGATTGTTGAAACTTTTGTATAAAAGTAAGTTGGCCTGAAGTTTTGATCCTAACAGGATCATTTTTAGCCTCTGAAGAAGATCCTGCTAGGATCAAAATGTCAGGTGCAACTTACTTTTACACATTCTCTTACACAGGCTCTCTATTGGATATTAAAGCAGTTTTGCTAACAGTTTTATTTTATTTGGTTGAAACTTTTAACAGACTTTAAGGTCACTAGTCATATTTGAATTGCAGCTGTCACAAAGTTAAAGACACACAAATTAAGACACACCATGGGTCATTATTGCATTAATTACTAATTTAGCAATTTGTGAAATCAATTAATATGATCTTATCAGCATGACATAAAACTGAATAACTGATAGAAAAGTGACCTTTTTTTTTGCTATTTGACATTTTTCTGCTTTCTGACCTTTTCCAGCTAATTTTCCAATGTAATGTTTTTCCTTCCTTCTCTAGGTCCAGCCATCTTACCTCTTTCATTACACAATTAATTAATTAATTAATTAATTAATTAATTAAAGTGCATGCAGCATGAATCTAACACACTGACTATTCTTCGAGATAAATTAGACGTCTGTCTCGTGCAATACCTTCAATACGGCATGTTAGCTACTCACTTCACTTTACATTTCTATCGTTTTATTAACTTCTGTTTCTTTTTAATGTTGTTTATCATTTTTATTGTCTTAAACAAAAGAGTCCCAAAGGGTAGAGGTTGCTGCAATTAATGTTGAAATGAAATGCCAGAAACCAAGAGCTGATAATGTGTCTATTGGTTAGGTTATATATGACTCATTCTTGGCAATATATGCAACTGGAGCAGTGGAATGGAAGAATGATGGTTTTTAACCATGCTTTAATCAAATTAAAAGCTGACAATTCACTCAATTTCAGTCACTCTGTCATTAACACAGAAACCCAAATGGAAGACAAAGGTAGGAGCAAGAGGCTCGTTGTGACAATGTTATCGCACTTGAACTTAACACTAACATTCAATCAGTCACACACTGGCAAAACGGAAATTGCGTGAACGCCTTTTTATTCTCGTGAGGAGGTTTACCACACCAAAGGAGAATGAAAGGAGGCAAATTGAAATATTTGATTTGACACAGAGAAGATATGCCTTGTTGAGCAACACAAATAAGACATCATTGGTATGTTATCAGGGATGGGCTATAACCTTTTTGAATGAATGGGCCAGATATAAGGAGTGAAAAATTGACTGGGCCGCACCTAACCAACGACCTGCTGTTGATTTCAAACCTTTGATTCCGAGGACTTTCAAGCAATAGGTGTGTGTACTTAATCTGTATTCACAAAAACATAATGTCAATACAGAACAGTTGATAATGAATGGGGATAATAGGCCTACCTGACAGCATCATTAGTGACGATAAATTCTAAGCAGCTAGCTCGTTTTTTGAGGTGTAAAATAGATTGAATTTTTTTCTTTTTCTTGAGACATCTCACGGGCCGCAAAAAAATCACCGACGAGCCGTATGTGGCCTGTGGGCCGTAGGTTGCCCACCACAGTGTTAGATGGTGCTATGCCAGTGCATTTGATCTTACTAGTTGTCACCTCCTTATAAGCTGAACTTGATAAGAAGATCCTTAAGTATGTCGCCCTCCACTTGTAGGATGAGAAGTATATATACTATGACATGTAAAAGTAAATACCAGATAAACAACAAATACTTCTCACCTGTATTTTATATTTCTCATCCCTGCCAAGCCCCCCCCCCCACCCCACCACCATATCCTGATTTACTCTTCTGTGGGCCTACTCTGTATATATTGCCTTCCATACTGCAGACTATTGTACTGTAACTAATCGATCGGTAAGAACAAAATACGAACATTTTATAGCAATTCTTCAATGTCTTCCTTTAGTAAGTTAAAATATTGCATAACAATACAATACTGTAAAGTTTCTTGAAAATTTCAGTCAAGGTTTATTCGAAATGACAAACTAACAGTCCAAGAAGATGAAAGTTCTCTACTAGTGTGTAATTAACATTAAATACGTGAGCAAAACATCATGAAATTGATTTGAATGATTTAGTTGCTAATTAACATTCATATAGTCAAAGAAATCCTTAATACTATAGTTGATACTTAAGCTGTTTTAATTAATTCTATGCAGGTTTGTCCAAACCAAGAAAAAACTGCAACAAATATAACCTGCTGCAAGTTATCTAGCTGTTAAATTGATTTTAATGTTGCTGAAAAACACAGACCCTCATAAAATAATAGTTTGAACCATGTGGTAAATGATATGTATTGAGCATAGCATAGTATTTTAGCATCACACGCTGTAATTCAAACTTACCACTGGTAATAGTAGTTATAAGACCATGATCATAATGTTACCTTTTGTTTTATATAAAACACCTGTCACACTGTTTGTGTCATTTTCTCTCCCCCTCTACAAAATAAAAGGAAAGCAGTCTGCACAGGTACTGCAAGAGACTAACCACAATATTACACAACTCTTCACTGATCATGAAATATGCTCAGAAATTCAAGTCCTTATCTTTCCATTTACCTTGTCACATTGATGTAAACTTGGAATCAAAATTAATAAAGTGTGATGGAAATGCTTCCATTCTTTTTATTTATTTCTTCGTTTTTGGCCTTTTTTTCCGTCTGGGTAAGATGTCTTTCACAATTTACTTACAGCTAGGATAGCTCTGTGACTCATCTGGCTATTTTGACAGCCTGGAGACAGTGTTGATTGCTTTCTTATGAAATAATAAATCCAAACTCCAAGAAATTTAACCACAACGTCGGCGGTTGCAAAATTTGTCTGTTCTCACGCCGTTGTTTGATTTACAGAGAATCGAGACGTTTCAAAGGCTAAGTGCAAACGAACCGCAGATGGATTTTCTACATCTCGAGTGTGAGTTTCTGCTGCTTCTTCTTCTGAAACACCTCGGGCAGCTGCGTGAAAACTTCACTTTTTGAAAATGTTAGGCCGGGGAGACTCCAAAGATGCCGCGGTATCATGTATTTTTTTATTTCTTATTTCTTCTCTCCTGGCCGACGACGATTAATCATGTTACGGCCTTACCGTGATTCACTTACAACACTGATTGACGAGATTATGAGTAAACCTTCAAGGTCATGGCTTCATTCAGGGACTCCTAAATCAAGTCTGTTACCTGAGACAATATATCTCTCTAAAAGTGGGAATAGTCTGTATTCTGGGATATGGTTTGGCTGGTGTTGAGTTGTGACATTAAAACAATTAAGTCTGTATCCTGAGATATGGTTTGGCTGACCATTGAGATGTGACATCAAAAAAGAGTTTATTGCTGTAGTCGTTCATAACATTCGGTCAGAAATATAAATATAAACCAATAAAGCTGCTCTTTTATTTCTTTATACTCTTAAACCAGTTAGTTCAAAAGTGCTGGTTTGGTTACTATTTATTCTGTGATCATGTGCAGGCCTGACAAGAGGGAGGGTTTTGGGGTCATAGCCCTGGGGCAAGTTAGGGGGGTAAGGAAAAGCAAGGCCTAAAAAGGGGGCCTGGTGTCATAATTGTATTTTGGTACCTAATCTGATCTGGCTCTTAAAGCCAATGATCACATGACATCTGCGAGCCCCTGTTTGAAAGAGGTGGATGTACATATCACATGTACATCCTTCATTTCAGGGTTGCCAGTTAGACATCTTTAAACAACAGATATGTTCGTCTAAGAGACGCCAATTGCAAACCCACATAAATCCTACCCATGTACAGGGTACATTTGTCATAATATAACAGCAAACTCGTATGTCGTCGTTTTTGCACAAGATTTTTCCACAAATTTGGCCGGTTGCATCACGGAAGACTGTCAACCCTGCTTTATTAGCTGTGTTTTTTTAATATGGTTTTAATTATCAAGACTGCTCCCTAATTTGGATGAATCAGTATATACTTAAGCTTACTATGATAATAAGCCATGGTATATATTGGTATCTACTGTCTACTCTCACTGGTAGTAACAAACACATTATAAAACCTTATCTCTTGTATTTAGTATTAATGTTGTAATACTTTTTACTTCATCTCACTAGGAGTCCAAACATCCATATGTATTAAAACAATGAAGAAGATTATTACAACCCCGAATACTCTGAGTCTTAAAATAAATTGAAGACAACAGGTATGGTCATTATCAATATTAATAAAGTAAAATAAGACATAATATGCAGAGAAACAACAACTACTATTCACTCATCACGAGATTCTGGCGAGTAAAGTGAGCTTCTACACGTACCATCGAGACGTAAAGATGAACAAAGAGAGAGATAGCTGAGAGAGAAAAAACAGATCATTTTTACTATGATCAGTTTAATTTGTAGAGCTCTGAATGTCAAACTTTAATAGCGAGGGAAAGGCTAATGCTTGGTAGACTAACTTCTATCTAGCTAGCTTTCTCTGTCGTTTGGCATTTTAATAATGATAATAGCAATTCTGTCTGGAAGGCACTTATGAAGTTATTTAGCCTTATTTAAGCTGTATTGCTGCATAGCTTTTAGCTCTCATATGGATTGGTTTTAATAGTGATCCAGTCATTTTAATGATATACTTTGGTTTCAAGTCATTTCAAGTTGAAGACCGAAGATCATTTTTTGTCTGAAATATTGGGAGCAGCTTAAATTGTAATAGAGCCTAGAGCAATATGTCTTAACTACAGCAAGAAAGGGCTTAGAGGGATTGTACAGTGGTAGGCTGTGTAATGCTTACATCATATATGTTGAACATATTCAATGAGAAGTCTCCATCTTTAAGACTTTATGTTGTTACACCTGAATAAAGAGACTATGTTTTGAAGGTTACTGACTAAAAAGAATCTGCAAATATTCTTGACAAACTTAGTATTGTAATAGATGAAATGACATCACAGAGCCACTTTAGTTTTTTTATTACATGCTTTATATAAATTTATTGATAGTATTAATGCTTGCAAATATATTTCAAGCTTGAAAATAGCCACTCTGAAACTATACATAGCCTAGCCAACAGAAACATTGCACCACCCTGAAATGTACATAGCCATAAATAATGGGCCACCCTGAAATGTACATAGCCTAGCTAACATAAACAATGGGGCAATCTGAAATGTAAATAGCCTAGCTAATAGAAACAATGGGCCACTCTGAAATGTACATAGCCTAACTAACAGAAACAATGGGCCACTCTGAAATGTACATAGCCTAGCTAACAGAAACATTGGGCCACCCTGAAATGTACATATCCTAACTAACAGAAACAATGGGCCACCCTGAAATGTACATAGCCTAGCTAACAGAAACAATGGGCCACCCTGAAATGTACATAGTCTAGCTAACAGAAACAATGGGCCACCCTGAAATGTACATAGCAACCGAAACTGAAATAACAGCCTTCTACAGCATGGATATATCTGTTCATCCATCATATTTGGTGAGCCTATGTGGCATTTCATGCATATTTGGTAGTATAAAGCTTTTTAACCTTCAGTAAAGATAATGAATAGTTAGTTCCTCATAGCTCGATCCTCCACAAATCCTTTCATCATCAGAAGGAATAGGTTCCCATTTTATATAAACAGGATAATTGGTTTTCAAGAATATGAGTAATGAACTCCAAGCTTGCTGTCCAATATGATTTAAGAACAGCAAGTTAACAAATGTTACACGTATTTCTCAAACTACAATATTGATTGCATTGTGTATGATGGCTATATGGAAGAGAATATAGGAAACGTTGTGTATGATGGCTATAGGGAAGTGAAAATAGGAAACATTGTGTATGATGAGAAAAACATCTCAGAAGAACATTAGCTGACTCTTAGAGAATTCACGGAAGAAACCTTAATTGATACGAGTGACAGCGTACATTTATTAGGTACAGTATATCAGTCATAGGCGTAGGGGTTGGGGGGCTGCAGCCCCCCAACCAAAAATTTTTGTGAAAATTCGGGCGATATGCTGAGAATTTTTCGGGCACCTCCTGAAAGAAAAATAAATTGCAATGTGTTTTTCAATGGTTAAACTTATATTATTATTACCATTGTAACAACTTCCCCAATACTTATATATATGGAAGGGTAATATAACGGGAAAAGATTGTATGTTATTGGCATGTGATGTAATAACCGATAAATGCCTATATGATATGCACATTAATATGATGAACATTTGTGCGGAGCGCGCAAAATTTTGGTTATATTTTTTGGGCAAGTCGTTACAGCCTCCCAAAATCAAATTAGGCTCCTTCGCCTATGATATCAGTTATGTGTACTTTGATACAATATAATGACCACTTCATTAGGCCACAATATCTGGTGATGATAACGGCCAGTAATAATAACTTCTTTCAAGTAAGCAATATTCTTAATTGAAAATAGACATTCTGATTAAGCCATATATCATATACGGTTCTCAAACTTCACATATTAATAATCTACCACTGATTTATATGCTAACTTTTCAGAGCTCCTTTGATTCCTTTGTGTTTTATATTCCTACGTTGGGTCAATAATTTCTGACAATTTTTATTTTATCAGTTTGTGGAGTCAAAATGCAATATACATAATATTCTTGAAGCAGATTATTGCATTGATGTTTTCTAGCAGAGTGTCAACAGAACAGTTCGTTCTATTTTTTCCCCCAGAATTTGTTCTTAAGTTACTAAGTGTTATTAGTATATATTAATTAACCGACTAAACATTTCCTGTTCATGTTCCATTTTTTAAAAATATTATTATATAAACATGCAGAGAATGTGCACATTTTTTTTACAATTTACCCCTTTAATTTGAACTTTATATCAACGTTTCAAGTTAATGAACTGCGGTGTAATGAGGCTTTAATATGGAAACTATGCCAATGTCAAACAAGATCTCAAAGAGTTGAACTGAGAAGTTGTAATTATTATGAAGTCTCTTGAAATGTGATCTACCAGGAGTCCAAACCACATCATAATTGTAATTATTATGATGTCTCATGAAATGTGAGTACCAGGAGTCCAATCCACATCATATATAGGCAGGGCATAACATTAAATACCATATGAAGGTCTCAATCTTCAATTCTCGCCCATCTGACTGGATTTTGTCTCTTACACACAGATATCACCATGACAACAATACTTAACCACACAAAGTATACTTTTGCTGTCCTTTACATTCGGTACAAACATGGAGCTATAAACAGATCTGTTTATAGCTCCATGGTACAAACAACCCCCATATCTTTCATCTCATATCAAAACAGAGTTTTTAACCAATGGTAGTATGACCTCTTACAATTGACCATTTGGTAACCATGTCAGTGTCCTCTCAGCTCAGCTCCTAACGCTACCGACACATCTTCTTCTTAAGGCTACATATGGACAAGCATTCGATGTGGTTCAAATAACAGGTGGCTTCGAATAAAAATCAGGAAAGTACACATGGCCTCCGGATTGATGGAGTTGCTAATTAATTGGCGGGATAACTTACATTAGATCCATATACTGCTCTGAAAGACTCATAAATGGATTAGCCCGGGAGAAGGAGGCCAAAGCAGATCAATATGATATAATATATAAAAAGCATTAACTGATCCCTTGCACACACCGCCATGAAAACAGTATTCTAATTGATACTGCAGCCAGTAGTATCACACTACAGAGATATATCATAGGAATCCACTTTACTTTGAATATATGATGCAGTGCTCATACGAATCATAAACAGGAAACATCTACACTCAAGGTAGTAGTGATATTAGTAGTACCACTGGCTTAGATTTCCTGTTTTTAAATTAAAACTGCCTTCTGGGTCAGAGCGATGTCGCTGACCAGAAATTTCTGATATTTTCCAAGTTCGAATCAAATGTCTGTATCATTCCAAGAACCAAAAGAAGAAGAAGAAGAAGGGGGAAAAAAAGCCAAACAAAACTGCAGGCAAGAGCTATAGCTAGCAGAGTTAAGTATTACTCTGTAGGTGGACTTATTCAATGCTTGGTTTTATTTTGTTGAGTTAATTTAAATTAGACAACATTTAATGTAATAATACCTGCTCTGAAATAGCCTTAAATTTTAAGAGAGCCTTAAGTAATTTATGTAGACATATCTTAAGTTGTTAAACACAAAAAACAACAACAATAATCATAATCATAATAAAAATAAAAAAAAAAATCATAATTTTTAAGAAATATTTAAAGAGGTTGTGTAGATGATTGATTTCAATATTTCAGTTTGGTTTCAAATTAAAAATTTCCTATGTTCATGGACTCGTTCATCTTTAAGAGCTGAGCTGCTGTTAAAACCACTTCTCTGTCATTGGCTTGTACTGACTGATAACTCCTATGGTTCCTATGGTTACACTATAAACATTGCTACCAATGGAGGTAGGACTGCATAGTTCAACTGACCGTAAAAGACAAGATAAGTATTCTTGGGTCAGTGGTTAAAATCCCAATAATTTCTTAAATTTCTCAATTTCTTTTCATACTTGGGATTTATGTAGCATCATAAACTAACTGATAGCTTTTCCATAAAATGATTTTTTTGCAAAGACTTTGCATCAAAAGAAACAAACTGTTTGATACCCTATGAAGGATTTTTGCCTTCTCTGATGCTACTGCGCATGAATATTTTTTGTATCATGAATCACACATCTTATTTCATGTAGTCTATTCGTTCTACACATGGCCATACCACCACCAAAGTCTGGGATTGTATAAATAATTATGTTACAAATGTTACCCCCCACCAATCATCTACTCTCCCCCATAATTGATGCATGATTGTGTCATTGATTAAAATCTCAAGAAGCTAAGTGTAAACTTGTATGAATGGTCTACGAGTCTCGTCTCTTCAGATCTTAACTCCGATAACTCACTCTGCTTTCGATCAATAAAAATATTTATGCTTTTTAGTTTCTTTCTGTTTATTAAAACAAAAGACAATTTATGTAAATACTGCACCACCTTTCACTGTCAGTTTTAATCAGCCTTCAGTTGATGATTAACTCCCAAGGTATATTATACATTGCAATAATTTAAGAAAGAGTGTTTGCTTCGTCACCGGAAGTCCCTAAACGGTGACTTATTCATGGACTCTCAGCCTTAAAAACCACAAATTATGTATTTTCTTTTTAATCTGTCTATTTTCTCCTTGCATAGTGTTAGGTTTCCCATGTTTTCCTTAAAAACTGGCAAAATTTAATCAGTAGATGGTTTGACAGTTAACACTTAATTTCCTCTCAGAATATAAGAGAGCGTTCTTTGCTAAAAGCATAATTTATCGATAATAGCCCAGTAATGATGGCATCCATCATTTTGGTAAAGTGGTAAATGGTAATGTTAAGTTACCAGACAAAAACTACCAGCAGATACAAGGTAGCATATAATCATGCTCTTATAGCTGGCAACAATCGGTTTGCTATGTGTAACCTTTGTAGCATTGGACACAGGACAAAATGTCAAAATGATATGCTGTCTTTGTGATCTTTAGTTGATTTTGTTCTCAATAAATATACCGCATACTGATCTATTATCATATCATAATATCATAAATATCTTGTATGTTATATGTGATATGTAAGGAGTGTTAGCTCAGTGGTTAACGCCGGTGCCTTTCAATCATAAGGTCCCGAGTTCGAGTCACTCCGAGATTAATGTATGTCGTCCAGTTACAGAGTTGTTGACAATTGACAATTCATAATCATGGACGTTGAAATATGAATCTAAGAGACTGACTTCGGTCAGCTTGCGGCTTTGATAAGCCAATGATGGCTTCTTCGCGAGTTCCTGCTTGCAGGAGGTTCTAAATTACATACATACATACATACATACATACATACATACATACATACATACATACATACATACATACATACACACATACATACATACATACAAAATTTAAAAAAAAACTGTTAGCAAACTGCTTATCCACTAGAAAGCCTGTGTAAGAGAATGTGTAAAAGTAAGTTGGCCTGACGTTTCGATCCTAGCAAGATCTTCTTCAAAAGGCTAAATGACAAACGTCATTATTATGGTATTATAATATCATAATATATATGTTAAGTGATATTCTTGGGAGACAGACTGGGCTGAAACATTTTAAAAGTCTTTACGTCAATGTTGTTGACATTAATTGCAACTGCGACCATTTTTATAACATGACTCAAACATTATTGCTTGTGTTAAAATCTTACTAATTGAACTTCAATACAGTTGATCTTAAGACAAAGAGTTGTCATTGCTACAATTACATTAAACTTTCAAGTATTCTAGTCCTACTCTTGCTCTTGGTATGATGTTTGGTTTAAAATTTGAACAAAACAAAAGACAAAAAGCTGATCTGGTGAATTTATTTTCTTATTTCACTCTCAGGATAACTCATGGTTATTCAGCTTCAAGTTTTATCAACAAACAATAGTACTCCAATAACCTTTCTTCCTACGTGTGATTCAAACTTACATCATTATGAGTAAGTTTTACCTAATTCCTTTCAAAGTATACTGCCAAAATGCCCCAAGTAATTTTTGAGCCCATTTGCTCAAAATCAATGACAAAGCTGTCCCAATAACAACATGGTTTACCTTTCATAGGCCCACAATCAATCAATTATCCAATGTATTTTGCAAGTGAATAAGCTAAGACCCCCGCAGGATCTCGTGGCTCTTAAAATATCTTCCAGATTCTATATTAAATGCATTATCACCTACAGACAGATCCATCCAGCTTAATTTTTACTCTGTGCTTCTTTTTTTTTCTTTTTCTTTCTTTTTTTTTGCACATCTTAGAAACATTTGAAATTATTTTGAGCAATGACCAGAGGTGTTCAACATTAAAGGGTGAGTAACATGACCTTACTAACCTCATACTCATAGTAATGAATAACTTGTGTACGGGAAATCCATTCAAATGGTAGTAATTACAATGAATGAAAAATGGTCCTCTTAAATTAACACATATATGTTCATCCATATAAATTACAATTAATGTTTTACTAAAGGATTCACATAGAAT
>KN882805.1:89261-99907 GCA_000934455.1 Apostichopus parvimensis
TGTCACAGGTGTCTCAATATTCCTATTCTCCCCTCCTCAAATCAAGGAATGTCACAGGTGTCTCAATGTTTCTATTCTCCCTCTCCAAATCAAGGTTTCTCACAGGTGTCTTAAAGCAACATTTTTCTCCCTTTTGTATGATTTTTCTCAACCTCACTGACTCCACGATGCCATAACAACATACATAACTAGCTTATCTATTTAATTCTTACTTCAAATGGTGGCATAAAAGTCGAAAAATTTGCAACTTTCAACTTTGTTTTTCTCGAAGATATTTTCCGTTGGGATCCCAATAAACCTCGCCCATAATATGAATATTTAAACACTACGAACGTCATTGACCAATACGTAATAAGTGTACAGTCTATATGGCAGTTGTACCAGGAAGTTCCATAACAACTCCCTGGTTGTACCAACGTAAAGTCTTGAATCTATTTTTAGCAACGGCTCAAAACTAAACCTGCATCTCTTATTGGTTAAATTCAAACTAAATGTGGGTTTGGGGGAACTGTATGGGATTAATTTTAAATGTGGAATTTGTCGGTGGACACTTTTCTCATTATCTGCAAATATTCTTAATTACTCGCCAATTAACGTTGTTGGCAGGGAAAAACTTGGCTAATATCTTAGTTTGCTGTTTTGTGATTGATATATGTAAAAAACTTGATGGACATGTCAAAAAAGTAGAAAACGGTGACCAAACGCAAAATGCTGCTTTAATGTTCCTATTCTCCCCTCCTCAAATCAAGGAATGTCACAGGTATCTCAATGTTCCTATTCCTGATGTTAATGATGCACCATTTGGTGGTACACTTTACCAACATTTAACAGGTCAATGCCCTTTTCAAATACCCTTTCTTTCAATCAGTCATGTAAGAGGCGCAATGTACCTGATGGATGATGTCTGGGATTGGCTCTTCTGTCAGGAATAAAACCCACAGCAGCAGAATGATTGAAATTACCAAGGTAACATCTAATATTCACGATTCTTCAGAAGAAGATTTTTTTTTTCACGTCCATGCAATATGAAACATGCACAACTCCTGTGGGTCTATTTGGCCCAATTTATGTGAGTGGTACACATCTAGTGTTACTCAGAAAATGAGGCGTGCAATGTCCTGGATAACCATTTTATAATACAGATTAAACCAGATCCTTCGTCTCATGTACTACTGCATTAAACAGCATGTTTTATCCATACCTGAATTAACATGCTGTTCTGACCTTTTCAAGGTGTTACTTTGAATGTTGTCTACATGTGTAGGTTGTACTACATTTCTCAACTGTAACAGCCTCAACGAGAGGATACAATTCTCTTGGAAGGCGTCGATTTCGAAAAGTGGGATGTCTGGTCGCTGGCTAACTACCACAATCATAACAAAAACTGCTGATGTTGTACTTATTTGAAGTAAATTATGACAAGAATTCATCTGAGGGAACGTAATGGACAACAAGAGTGATGAATGTAGCAACGGAGGATACATGATATCCTTGAAGAAATACATGATATCCTTGAAGAATACAGCATAGCAGTCATTAAATATGGACGTCTAAAGTGTCTGCCAACAAGGGTCAAAAGACAACATACTTAACCAATTGCCTCTTAGAGGCAAAACAGTATCACCAGACAATCGACCAAACCGAATGCTCTACGGGGGGAAAGATGGAAATGAAAAATTTTGTGTCTTCTTTCTAGTCGAAAAATGAAAATTAATTTCAATAATAAATAAATTCGCACCTGCTCCCCATCTTTATTCTTGAGGATATTAATTCATTTTTTCCCCCCTTCATATTTTGTCTGCAGGTTTTGAGACAAAGCTATCAGACAAATCCCTGTCCTTGCCTCTGCCCCCTCAACAATAATGGTTACAACTCCTTATCCAGCAACTTTTGGTGGTGATTGCAGACGATATTTTATTACCACGGGGATATTAACGGGATTTTCCGCCACCTCTTATGTTTAACAAAGTTTGAAATAACATCGGTAGGGGCCGTATTCCTTGTTGAACAGTGAACTGGAAGCCTGGACTTACAAGTATTTTGCTTTTTATGGTTAGAGGTAAGTTGGCATTATAATGTTTGCTCCGTAGTAGGTCAAAAGTACGAAAACGTGATTAAATTTTATAGCCTTCCAGAATCGAGTTACCCATGTTACCGTTCAAGGGAATGTTAGGTTATTTCCTACGTGAATGAGGCCATTTTCCTTACCCAATTAGCAAAGATAAATCCCAGCAGAATAGTCAACGTTCTTATAGAATCGCCAAAAGTAGGCAGAGCTGAGCCTTTCCTGTTTTCCTCCAGGGATGAAGTCATACAATATTCAGTTCATATCCAACAGAAAGAGGAGGGAGGCACTTGGAATCTTTGGTTTATGGACTATCACTGTTAAGTAAAAGTGAAGGCCTACATCAAATTATGCGATGTCAAGTCTAATCCTGTGCTGTCCAGAGCTTTTTCATCACTCAAAGTAGGGGGAGGGGTGGAGGAGGGGGTTGGAGAGGTGGGGAAGGGGAGACTTAAGTGTTCTTGAATATTGTAGTTTCAAATTCTGAGTTTGGCCACAAACAGCTGTGGACAGTTAATATTATTGCTTTACTGAGCTGCAGTAACAGCATAAACTTCAGGTCCAGCATTACAAGAAGTTTATCTAACCAACTATCACAGAGACATGTATACTTTGATTACATGTAAAAGCAGTTTGTAAACCTGTACACTAAGCTAAGTTACAGTCTGTAATATTCCATCGATTTATTCTTTACAAAGAAATAACATAGCACTGGATCATGTCAGAACAGATTATAAAGTCTTGGAAGACATCTGACCATGGCCCAATCCATTACCATCAATATATTTCCCTTTAACAGAAACACTTTGATTCCTACACAGATTATGTATTATCATGTACTATTTACTAACATACTACTTTACATACTTTATGTACTTTATGAACTACTTAAGTTTACTAATTGATCAAAACTGTTCTTTATAGCTTAATTATGCTGTCTCAGAAGAATATAAATTTTAGTGCTTTTTTCTTGATACAACCTTCCTTTCAACAGAGTAAATTAAGCATTTTAGCCACTTTGTCACTCCTTGACCAAATTAATGAAACTGAATACAACTTGAGCAAACTTAATTGGTCTTAGACAGTTATAGAGTTCAGTGCAATTAATGTTCTACACATGTTCAATATTGGCGACGGAATTAAACATTCTTTTAAGAGCAGAAGTGACATAAACATGTGTTCTAGGTATTAATTTTTGATGTAAGGTTAATTGGCTTCATACTTCATATTTTTCCCAAAATTGCAAAGTTCAATAAATCATTTTTCTTTCAATTTAATGAAAGTATTAAGCTAGTGCTATATTGCAGGCAAAATGTTTGGACTGTGCTGTTTCGTGGGCCGATAGATAACACAGACACGGTGATTAACGTTAGGTAAGTATATTGTGACGTTCTTGAATTACACACGAGAGCTCCTCTGCTGGGGTGCATGCAATAACCTGATCGACTATGCAGTGATAATAGATTAAAGATTGAATCACGTAACATCTTTCTCCTTTTATTTTTAAGCTAATTAAAATAAAATGTTTGGATTGTCAGAGTTCAAGATAAAATGATTTCTGGGATAACTAATTGCAAGGGTAGCTCCAATTACACTCAAAACTCAATAAATCGACAAACTTCAAAATCGAATAACATAGAACAAAATTACAGATCCAAACGGTTCGTCTTCCTGATGATCCTTCCAGCCCTGGTTTGGTATGGTGGTGGTTCGGGTGGTTTTAGTGGTTGGTTGATGGTTTCTTTTGTCTCGTCTGGTTGGACGTCATCAGGCGGATGTTCTTCACATGGCTTATGGGATGCCCTCAGGAATCTCCTTCCTCTGCGGAATTTCCTGCCCTTTTCTGTCTCGACCTCATATGACCGGGATTTGATTGCCTTTGTCACGGTCGCCTCCTTCCATTCTTTCTGGCCTGTCTGTATTGGTTGCATTCGTACAGTGTCACCAACATTTAGAGGTTTAAGTGTCCTCCTTGGTGTTAATCGTTGTGCAACCTCGGATTTCTTTGAGTCCATTTGCCGCCAGATTCGTTGTGAATCGTTCGTGCCCGGTTGAAGTAGAGAGGCAGTAGATGGTACGGTAGTCTTTGTCCGTCTACCCATCAGTCGTTGTGCCGGACTTGCCTCGACACCTTCAGTTGGTGTATTTCTGAAGTTCAGTAACCCAATGTACGGGTCTTCCTTCGATGCACGGCATTTAGTAAATAGCCGTTTGGCAGTTTCAACAGCTGCCTCTGCTGCTCCGTTAGATTGGCTGTTTCCTGGGCTTGACTTTTCATGTCTAAAATCCCAAGTCTTGCTAAAGTGCTGGAACCTTTCGGATGAGTACTGCGGCCCATTATCACTTATCACAACGTCAGGTATCCCATGCCTAGCGAAGTGATGTTTCAACTTTGTGATAACGGCTTCTGATGATGTCTCAGTCAAGTAGTCAACCTCAAAGAAACTGCTGTAGTAATCAACAGTGATCAAGTAGTCTCGGCCACAGAATGAGAACAAATCTGTGCCGACCTTTTCCCACGGTCTGTTCGGGACTGGGTGTACAAACAATGGCTCCGCTGCTTGTTTGTCACTAAATGTTGAACAAGTTCCACAGCTTTCAATAAACTGTCGGATTTCTGTAGACATACCTGGCCAAAACACAAGTTCTCGTGCACGCCTCAGGCAAGAGTTAATGCCTAGGTGACCAGCATGTACTTTGTCCTTTATCTGGGATATCATCGCCGCTGGAATGACGATCCTTTCTCCACGAAGAACAACTCCATCTTGTACAGTTAGCTCGTCTCTGTAGCTGTAATATGGTGTAAGAGATGGGTCAAAACCTCTTTTCTCGGCCGGCCATCCCTTCACTATTACTTCTTTTAGCTTCTGAAGGCAAGCATCATTGTGTGTAGCAACACAAATTTCATCTAAACGTGCGCTGTTGACTGGTAACATTGCAACATTGTTGACACTCTCTATCTCAGCGTTTCCGGATCCTGCCAATGGTGCTCGTGACAATGTGTCGGACAGGATCATCTGGCTGCCTGGTCTGTACGAAAGTTCAATGTTGTACTCCTGGGTTTGAAGCAGAAGTGATTGAAGCCTTCTCGGTGCCTTGGAGAGTGGTTTCTTGATGATTAAAACCAGAGGTTTGTGGTCAGTAATAACATAAACCTGGCGTCCATATGTGTAATGATGGAACTTCTTTAGACCATAGCTGACTGCGAGCATCTCTTTCTCGATTTGTGCATATCGACGACGTTCAGTCTCTGTGAGAGTCCTGCTGGCATATGCAACCGGTTTACCGTCTTGGAGCAAAGCAGAACACAAACCGTATTCACTTGCATCATTTTCCAGCATTAGATCCTTTTTTGGGTCGTAGAATGCTAATACTGGAGAATTTTGTACCTTCTTCTGGACTTCTTCAAAAGCTTTCTGTTGACTTTCTGACCAATTCCACTGTGTCTCTTTTTTGGTCAGATCTTGAAGTGGCTTCGTTGTATCGTGGAGGTTGGGAAGAAACTTCGCAAGATAGTTTACCATCCCAAGATACCTTCTTAATTCTTTCAGATTGGACGGAGCTTGCATGGCCGTGACGGCTTTCACCTTCTCTGGATCAGATTGCAAGCCATTCTTGGTTATCCTGTGACCTATGAATGTGATTTCGTCCAGTCTTAGTTCAAGCTTATCCTGGTTTAGCTTGATCCCTTGCTCTTGGCATCGTTTCAAGAACTCTTTGAGATTTTTGTCATGTTGCTCTGTATCTTTGCCATGGATTATGACATCATCGGCAATGCACACTACTCCATCTAGACTGTCCAGTGCCTCAACTAGCTTCTTTTGAAATATTTCCGAAGAAACACATAGGCCAAATGGAAGACGTTTCCATCTGTACCTGCCATGGCTGGTCTGGAAAGTGGTCAATAGACTTGACTCATAGTCTAGCTGAACGTGCCAGTATCCCGATGATAGGTCTGCTTTTGAAAATACTCTGGATTGGCCAAGTTCGTGTAGGGTCTCCTCCAGGATCGGCAGTGTGTAGTGTTCTCGCTGTAGTGCTTTATTGAGCTCCCTAGGGTCAATGCATATTCTCAGGTCTCCATTTTTCTTTGGTGCGATGACCAGTGCACTCACCCACGGTGTCGGCTCATCTACCACAGCAATGACGTCAGCATTTACTAGCCTATCAAGTTCCTGCTTTAATTTGGAACGGATAGCTAGTGGTACCCTCCTAGTTGGCATCACGGTTGGTCTCACATTTCCATCAGTTTTTAGAGTGGCTAGGCCTGGCAATTTGCCTAGCTTCTTTTCGAACACTGACGGGAACTTATCGACATCTGTGACTTACATGACTCTCTGCATGTTTTCAGAATTTATTTGAATGAGTTTCATCTGTTGTGCTGCTTTAAGTCCCAATAATGGAGTTAAAGTGTCCTCTGTGACAACAAACTCGACTGAATATGCCTTGTTATTGACAGGATTTCTGATGACTAGTCGGGTTGTACCTTTTGATTTGATTTGAGTACCATTCCACATAGTCAGGGTCTTTACATCACCTGTCGTAGCACCAACATATTTCTCAGGTACCGTGTTAACAGTTGCACCTGTGTCGATCTGGAAAACAACCGCTTGATTGTTTACCTCCATCTTGCATTTCAGATCTTTACTCTTTGTTTTAATAACATTGATCCATTCACAGTCTTCAGATTGATAGTCAACTTGATTAACCTGCTTTGACTGATTTTGGCTTCTATTAGTGTTCGCTGACCTGCATTTCTTTGCAAAATGATTTTCTTTGCCACATTGTGTGCACAATTTACCCCAGGCTGGGCATTCTTCTTTTTTCCTTCGGTGTGACCTTCCACAATACTGGCAATTGTGGATCATGGGGGCAGTTTTCTTTTTGTTGTCGGCTTTGACATTTTCTCTTTTCTGTTGAACTTTGTTTACGTTCTCTGAATCCATTGATTTCATTTGGTTAGTCGTCGCTTCTGCGGTTTTACAAATGTCTATTGCTGTTTGCAATGTCAATTTTCTAGTTTGAAGTAGAGTTTTTCTAGTGTTTGGGTCAATAATACCCAAAACTAGCTTATCCTTTATCAATGATTCTTCCAACTCACCAAAATTGCATGTTTTGGCAAGTGTGCGCAAACTCGCAACGTATGCATCAATGGTCTCACCTGTGTTTTGGTCCCTTTTGTTGAATACATATCGTTCGTAGGTCTCGTTACACTCCCTGATGAAGTATTCATCTAATTTCTTTATGATGATTCTAATATCATCCTGATCCTCCCCGTCTGCAAACGTTAGACAGTTATATATCTTCACACCATTGGCTCCAATGCAGTGTAAAACTACAGCCTTTTTGTATACAGTTTCATGTTTATCTAGCTGGGTGATGATACAGTACCCCTCAAACATCTGTTTGAAAAGCTTCCATTCTTCCGCTACCCCATCTTTTAGCTGAAGGGGCGGTGGAGGGGCAATGTTCGTCAAAGGGCAAGGTGGGGGGTTAATGTTCCCAGAACTACGACTCATTCTAGTCGCCTCCGTAGTCGTCTCTTCGGAGTCTGCCATTGTGTAGTGTGTATGCTACTACTCGTCAATATTCGCACAACTAATACCTGTACTAATGTTCACCGCGAAAACCTGTTCGACTAAGACAGTTTTCGTATAGTATTTACGACTTGACCAGTTCTGAAAATGTATTTTTCGGTTTGAATATCGGAACAGCGTCCTTTAAACAACCACAAACATCGCTGCCACCATGTTTCGTGGGCCGATAGATAACACAGACACGGTGATTAACGTTAGGTAAGTATATTGTGACGTTCTTGAATTACACACGAGAGCTCCTCTGCTGGGGTGCATGCAATAACCTGATCGACTATGCAGTGACAATAGATTATAGATTGAATCACGTAACATGTGCTTAATTTGTCTCACATTAATGAACAGTATGGTGGCTGTCATATACAGAAAGTCAATCTATGCATCACTAATGCAAATGTTGTGTTGTCACAATTGTAGACTAGGATGATTAAGTGTATAGGAAACAATGTGCTAGGCAGTTTAGACATCTTCCATTGAGTAGATGTTTGTGTTCTGAGATTATTGGAATGTCAACTCTGTTCAGGGATGTCTGTTTATATTATGGACTCATTATAGTGAAAGAACAACAAATAAACTTACCCTATATAGAATATAGTAACACAGTCTACCTCTCTCATTAATATCAGATCAATTTCAAAATAGTTATTTTCATTAGCGCCTCAGTTTTAGTGTTCTGAAAAGAAACAAAAAAACAACAATGACATAAATACAAATAATTCAGTACAAACATGGAAAAAGATAAATATGTTTATAATTATTTATTGACTTATTTCTTGTCAAGTTTGACACAAAATGTATATGGTTCGATACTCATCATAATATGAAGAAAGTATCTTATATTCCCAACACTCGCATCAAATTCCTCGGCTGGTTCGATAGCAACTAGCAAACAGTGACACCAATAAGTAAAATAAGAATAGCATCCCACAATTTTGCAAATGCAATATGAAAAGAGACAAAATGGTTTAATATTTCTTGGAAGTAAATCCCCTTTGACCAGATCTAGTGAAGACCACAAGCTGTTAATCATGAGAGACTTAGTCTTGGTGGATTTGACTAAATTGTCCAGATGGCACTTGAGATGATAAAACTGTTAGCTGCAATTTCTCAATATATCTTGCAACCTCACAGAGAGTTAAGATCTATGAAAAACAGAGTTAAAGAGCTCTATGCAGAGGGAGAAGCTTGGTGTCATTCTGAAAGTAGGGTAAACAAATAGGAGGACACTTCGTGGGAATTAAGGGATTATCCCATTTATCCTATGAGTAAAAAAAAAATGCTAGAGTGGTCACCCAATCAGCATTAATACATAATATGGAAATGGTCATCACATATGGTTTGAGCTGGCATAATATTCCACTTCTCACTAGAATTAGTTACTAGTGCAACTTGAAATCCTGAATCGTTTGACTTCTTTGCAATAAAGGTGCATTTAGCTGGTAAGTACTGATAAAGAAAGCAAAGCTTCAGGCTGAATTCTTACATACACAGTGGACTCGATAGGGTTTGTCTGGTTTTAAACGTGTGGTAGATCTAGGCAAGAAAGTTGATTTGTTTTCCTCAAAAAGACAAATCTTCAAGATGTCAAATACATCTGCAAGTGAACTTAAACTTAGAAGTTGCAGATTTTACGGCAACCGACCCAGCTGCTTTGAGCATTCACACTTAATTTATTAAAAGCTTCAGTAAATGCTTCAATGATCATAGTTTAATTTGATCCAAATTTATTCTCGATATTCTTTGCAAGATTAGAATTGCTAGGGAAGGACTTGTTACCAACATAGTAAATACTGATGACATAATGAGGATTCAGCAGTTATATTATCATGTGGTCTGAGGCTATGATGTGATATGAATATATACTGCAACTCGACATCCATTTGATTCAAAAGTTAACTTTGAAAGAACATCCACTAGTTTTATATGGTTTAATTTCCAGGATTTAAAAGTATTGACGGTAATAAAACAAAAATGCTGTACAGCAAGGGAAAAATGCTATACAACAAGGGCAAAACGCTGTACAAATGTAAAAGATGTCTAGCAGTTTTGTAGACACGGAACATGCTTTTTTGTAAGAAACTGAATTCAGAAACTTCAAAACTACACAAAATTTGAACAATAAATGATTCCCTGGTGTTACACCTGTTATACTACTGGCCTAACCCTCAACAGGCCCTCTGTTAATTCTTGTTCAATTAGATAAGAAACTGACAACAATTCCAGTAAATTATGGATACCTCATACAATGCTGAAATCAGATAGCATTGCAATTTATTATCTTAACCAATCCATTTTCATTTTAATCACAGACAGAAATGTTGAAAAGCAAGCAATATTAATTGAGATTTTGCATGTGATTACTACTCAACATGTAAAGGCCCAAAGGCAACAAACTGTTTATTGAATAAACTGAATAGCTTACTAATTCAATGTTAGTTTGGTGAAAACATCTCAATTAAAACTTTTCCTTCATTTAGGTAGGGGGCCTGAACCTTAACGGAAGTTATAGGCAAATGCAGGATTTTATGAATAAGGGATAATTGAAGTTGACTTTGGCTGTGGGGCAGGGAGGGAGGGGGGGGGGGTCTGGGGGCCTCTCCTAGAAAAAACAAAACGATTTTGATATCAAGTTATGTATTCTGAGGCATATGTAGACTGTAGTTTAGGTCTATATAAGTAGCTCTGAATGCAAGATTGTGCCAATAAAAAAGTAACAAATTTCCCCAACTGATTTAGGTAGAGGCTATAACCTTTATTAAATAGCCAGAGGCAAATGAATGATTTTATAAAGAAGGAGTGCTGCCCGGGGGTCACTGAGGGCTTACTCTTATGTAAGGGAGAATGGTCTGGTGATTGTCCCCTGCAATAAATGAAATACTTAGACATAAAATGATTGATTCTGAGGTATATGTAGACTTTTTGTGAGGTCTATGTTAGCTCTAATACAAGGTTGGCCTAATAGATACTTTGTGTGAGGTTGGAAAGGG
>KN882805.1:128300-143127 GCA_000934455.1 Apostichopus parvimensis
CTTACCTCACTCATATGAATATATGTAGTAACTCCCATGACTAGGAATAAACCATGGTCAGAGTTTTAAACAGGGAGAGTGGCTACCATCTAGGTCCCACCCACCTCTTCCTTCCTCTTAGGTCTACTTACGATACATTCTTATGGACGAGAGGAGCTACTAGGTGATACAAGATTAAAGAAAAAACCGACGATGTTTTTGCATCCTTACTGGCCAAATGGTCAAAAGAAGAAGGAAGAGGCGGGGCCTAGGTGGTAGCCACTCCCCCTTTTTAAGACTTTAACCTTGGTTTAGCATATTCATATGGTAGAGTAAGTGCATGATTATAAATCCATGCTTTTTAACTTAGGAAAAAGCCTCACTTTAGGTACCTTATTAAAAGCCTGAACAAGACATCTCATGATATTGCAATGTTTCTATATAGAAAGTAAATGTGCATAGTGGATATTGCAGTCAATTTTAATTAAATAATAATAATAATCAGCAGTTATTTTTACCACACTTAAGTGACCACAAATGTGGGAGAAACCCACAAGGGCATATGGTTTACAATTTACATATCGGATGGCTTCCAATTAAACATTTCAACTCAAATTTGGAATCTTCTCAATTTAGAAAGTCATTTTAGATGGGAAAACTGTAGATTGCTCTTGGATGAAAAACCCACCTTACTTTGTTCCGTCTGGGTTTCGAACCCGGAACCTTACGATTGCTAAGCCTCCTTGCTTCAAATGCCACCACCTTCATCCACTTTGCCACAGCACCAGTATATTTATAATTTACTAGTAGCAACATAAAAACAAAACCATTCGGACAATCTTACATGGTTTTTCAATTTATATGCTTTTGCCGTGATGCACACTTATTGTCTATAAAGATATCTAATGCTCTCACTTGGTCCTAGAACTTGTTAGTTTGTAATTAGTGCATGTCCTCATGTCAGATACAGCAAATCTTAGTAAATACAAATCAATTAAATTCCATAACAAGTTTTTTTTATTTTTACAAATCAATATGTTCCTTTAAGCATTTTATTCAAGATGTACCTCACAACTAGAATTAGTGGAGTTACTGCTTTGCCATTCAAATCATTAGCAGATATTTTCAGTCAGAGCAGGTGATCAACTTGTTGCCCTCGGGCAAATCTTTGAAAATGTCAACCATAAAAGTTATCCTTTCACTTGACTTAATATTGACATAATTCATCCTAATGTAAAACCTGCTGAGCTATGTATAACTGAAGAACAGCAGTAGTAGTACAAGCTATAGTCAAACACAAAAATCTATGCATCAAAGTATGACCTACTAGATGAAGTATCCGTTTGAAAAAGGACATAATATAAAAGCAAAACCACAATGAGGTCTAGATAGTAGGTCTCTACCATCAGTAAAATGACTCAAAAACCATTGACAAAGAATGAGGACAGGACATGGGGAGGGGTGGGGGGGGAGGTGGTGACATGAGCAAGAATGCTAAAGCACCTATTGATCATGGGAGAACAAATCTTTCTAAGAATATTATAGCATATATGGGCAATGTATGAATGGTGTGGTGTGGGGTGGGGGCGAGGGTTTTGGAGAATGGTGTGGTGTTGGGCCTTTCACTTGACTTAATATTGACAGAATTCATCCTAATGTAAAACCTGCTGAGCTATGTATAACTGAAGAACAGCAGTAGTACAAGCTATAGTCAAACACAAAAATCTATGCATCAAGTATGACCTACTAGCTGAAGTATCCGTTTGAAAAGGACATAATATAAAGCAAAACCACAATGAGGTCTAGATAGTAGGTCTCAACCATCAGTAAAATGACTCAAAAACCATTGACTAAGAAAGAGGACAGGACATGCATGGGGAGGGGAAGGGGGGTGGGTGACATGAGCAGAAATGCTATAGCCCCTATTAATCATGGGAGAACAAGATGTTTCTACGAAGAACATTATAGCATATATAGGCAATGTATGAATGGTGTGATGTGCAGCCGGGCGAGGGGTTTGGAGAATGGTGTGGTGTGGGGCCGGGGGAGGGGTTTGGAGGTGCACACTGACACATGTCAGAGTTATACAGTTTACTTGTCACTTAAATACAGATTGCCTAAGAGGTATTTGTGGAAATTTGTTTAACTTGTTTAAAATACTCTAATTATGTTTAAATATCTGATGTCAGTCTCATTTCAACAATCTCTTAACCCCCCCCCCCCAGCCCCCAACCCCTAATGTCCATGTGATGTTTCACCATAATCACTTATCAGGGCAGTATACTCAAACATTCATTCTAATAGAAAGGACAAAAATGTGCCTTTGAACGGTATGTGTGTTGGATATTTCTTTTAATACGAAGGCATTCTTTTCATGTTTCACTAGTTAAACACAAGGCTTGCTGAGGTGTTACTAATTAACTACTTGAAGCCACTTCAACAAGGATAAGGGTTTACATTAATTATTTACATGAAATGGAAAATGTTTGGGCTACCTTGTGAAATTGATGTGCAAAACATCCCTTTACTAATCATCCTTTACATTATTTTCTTTACTATCTATAGTTTCTGTACAAGGCATATATTGCCTTTAATACTGACTTTTTTCAAAATGTTTCTGAACCAATTCCAACTCACATCCGCAAGCAAAGTCTTCCGAGACGTTGGAAATAAACAAACTATATATCTCCTCGTTGATTGCAAGGTCAAAATAATATTAATTTTATATTTGAACAAAACTCAGCAACAGCTCACGAAGAAGATAATTGGCCATGAAACAAAACAGCCTCAATAGGAGAAAATAATAATGATTTCAGTCTGACAATCTGAGTAAGAGAGAAATTTGCCGCTGAAAGGGCAGGGAGAAAAAACTTTTATTTGTCTTAAAGGTTTATCTGCTTGGGTGGCTGACTTCATTAGATGAGCTTGGTGTCATAAAAGACTTTCCAAATGAAACCAGAAAGACACGGCAATGTTAAGAGAATCAATTGTACATATCCTACAGGAGATGGCTGCTTCTACAGATATAATATATTGATAGATATACAAATGTACATATCCTACAGGAGATGGCTGCTTCTACAGATATAACATATTGATAGATATCGAAATGTATTCCAAAAAAAAAATATCCTGAAATATTGTCCTAAATGAAATTGTGACTTTACTCAAGGTTTTTGAATCACTAACCACAAGCTAACTTTTTTTTTACTTTTGGTCTCTGTGGATTATAACTGAAAACATGATTCTATTAAAGTAAATGTTCTTCAAGTTCATTACAGCTGGCTGAACTGCTCACACCCACACATTACAACCTTTCCCACTCCCTTCAAAAAAAGTGAAACATATCAAAGAGTCATTCTTACAGTAAATGATCGTGAAATTTTCTTCTTTTCTTGTGCCGTGTGAAAGTACTCAAAGTTATTGATTAGCTTGTCAAGAGTACGTAATACTCATTTCCACATATATGAATTAAAAGAACTGAGAAAAGAAAAGAGTGAAATATTAGGAATTACTAAACGTTTCCAAGCAAGCAAAATAAATGAAAGAAATAAAACCAAATAAATGAGAAAGAAAAAATTACAAAGAAAATAAATGACAACAACAGAAAGCATAATTTCTAAGAACTGAAAATGAAAACCAAATATTTCAAATCATATTAAAAATCAACAATTGTTGAAATCATCTGCATTATAGAAGCTAAAGCATACTTTTTTTCTTTTTTTTTCTTTTTTTTTCTTTTTTTTTTGGCTGAGGTCTGTGGATATGTAGGTTCCAAAGGTAATAGGCCACGTTGGGTTATATTTGTCACTTACATGATCTTGGATCATCCCAGGCAACTTAGAATTGCAAATTTGATAAAAAAATATTTCTTTAGCAGTAATTACATACAGCAATCACTCACGTATACAACTCGTGCCAAACTTGGCCCCTGCGAAATGCATCATTTGTCTGTATGATATAGGATTTTCTCAGCTCAGCTTTTCTACAATATTACCAAACTGGATGTTTTGCAGAGAAACCTACTTTTGTTTCATAGTAGCAGCTGCCTGTTTGCCTCATTCTTTGCTATGAAAGCAATTTATAAATTTTCTGGGTGGAAAAGAAAAAAAACTTTAATGGGGACAAATAAACTTGGAGCCATTCTGAGGCCGTTGGGAGGCGCAATGATCACATGATTTGTCAAAATACACCAGAAACGACAAACTGGGAAGCAGAAGGAGTGTCTCTGAGGACAGAATTATTGTCAGCACATGGAAAGTTTTCATCGGGGGTAATTTCAGTTGAAATGGAACGTGACTGTGCACACATGTGGTTGAGGTAATAATCAATCATGGAAAAACATTCCCGGTCCCTATTATACGCCTACTTATCGAACCTACGTTTAAAAAAGCTACTTCGGAATTCGGGGGCAGAAAAGTAGGAAGTTGAATTTTATTATGATAAAAATGAAAAAAAAAATAAAAACACAGATTATTGTTGATACTCTTGGTTTGGGAAATGCTTTTGGTAGCAAGGAAGAACTTTACAAGTGGCAAATATAGAGCGATCCATGAGTAATGTTTACAAAAATTGAGAAAGGCCAAACAAGGGATTCAGAATATCAAATTTATTAATTGATATGAACAGCTTCCCTCCAGATCAACTTGCATTGTTCACAGAATGTAGGTAGGGACTACTGTAGGAATATCAGAATGTAAGATGTTATATGTATCGTTCTGGACATGTTAAACATAATAACTGTAAGAGAGTGTGTTTCTTCTTGGCCGATGAGAGTGTGCCTCATGTTTATTCAGTGTGTGACGTCATACCCTCTGTTTGGTCATTCCTTTATGTGGCATGGAGAGATCGGGGAGCTCACTGGCGTTCTAGATCTGCCTAGGGTCAGTTGTGTGACCGGAGTTCTGCAAATACTTATATTATACATGTTACTTGTGCCAGGGTGTGTTTTGTATGTTTTGTGCTGCTTGCGATTTATTTATAATTTTGTGATTTGTACGTTAATAGAGAATTTATAAATATATTTTTTGTAGTTTTCACAAATTTAATAGATGAAATTTTCCGTCTCGTCTATATCTCTACACCACGGCTACAATTACAAATCATAGAACTCTTTATTTTCAAGTAGCTTATTCAGGGATTGCCATATTTAGATATTTTTCTTCAATTTTCAATATATTATGTGTTTTAGAAATCATTCAACATTTTCATGACTAGTACCAAGCTTAATATAGGCAATATGCTGCAATGTAATGCAAACTGGCTATTTTCTTTGCCTGCAATCGATAGTGTTATATTCCTGTAGTTAATTGCCATAACTGTGTGTCAAGTTCAGTTTTCTATGTGTCTTTGAATGGAGTTTGATAGCTCTGGACAACCGCAAACAGGAATAATCTCATAATAATAATAATAATAATAACTAAGATTTATAATGCGCTAATTATAAACAAAATAGTTTGTCAAAAGCGCCGTACATATATAGTTTGAATATGTATGTATGTATGTATGTATGTACATGTGATCTTCCCGCAAGCAGGAACTCGCGAAAGAAGCCATGGAGGCTTATAGACTCGCAAGCTGACCGAAGCCAATCTCTCGGCACACATCCATTTAACGTCCATGTCGGGAAGTTGTTATTGAACAACACCCTTGCCAGACGACACACATTGCTGTCGGCGGGGAATCGAACCGGGGATCTCATGACTGGGAGACGCCGGCGTTAACCACTAGGCTATACACTCCGCCTACACTCCGCCTACACTCCGAATAGAAAGAAAAGCAAAAACAATAATGCAACAATGAAAAATAATTACAAATCAAATTGAAAAATGTTTAGCATAGAGGTAGGCTTTTAGTTTAGATTTGAAAAGTGATTTAATAGGTATACATTTTAAATGGTTTGGGAGGGAATTCCACAATTTGGGACCAGAAACTGAAAAAGCATGGTTGGCATAGGTAACCCCATTGGTTCTAGGTACTAGGAGGGTAATGAATTTTGGCATAAGGAAATGTCTCTCTTACAAGCAAAGACATATATGCTGAGATAATGCTATAGTGAAGGTAGCTCATAATTAATAACCTTTGCTTTCTCACTTGACCCAGCAGAGGGGGCCAGGGGGGCAATGCCCCCAAATTTGCTTTGTGCTACAGTCTTGCCCCTCCCCCCCCAATGAAATTCAGTGATGTATTCAAAATACTTCTTTTTTACATTTTTTCGAGTTCTAATCACAAGTATTCATACCTCAGGGCTCATGTTCATACTTCATATAAGGTCAGAACTTGGTAATCAGACCGAGATATTACACATTTTGGGCCTTCATCATACCCACATACGGAGACCGTTGATCTGAATCATTGGATGTGTATTTGTGCAGACGAGGTGCCCATTAATACATATATTTCTTGGTAATTCCTACCATCAACCATCACAGGGTTGCCCCCCTTAAGAAAAATCTTGCCCCCTAACAATAGAATGCTGGCTAGCCACTGACTTGACCACAAATTTAACTATCAAAGTACACCAACAGTTAACCTGAAAGTCATGGTCAAATGCAATGATTTCACCAGCTCAAATTCTTGCCAAAATTAGCTAGAAATAGTCTCCCAGACTTCCAACCATTATGGTCACAGAGAGTTGCCTTGGATCTTTTAAGCGAGGGGCTCCTTAGCTTTAGCAGTAAGTTTCATTTACACAAAGAAGTGGAAATTTCACTTGCAAAGAAGCTGTTGATTTGTGAGTAGTTCTTTCGACCTCGATTTGCTTACTGAAGATCTGAATTTTTGGTCAAATATGGAGAGGTTTGGGCATGTCTTAAGGTCATTGAATTCTTTTTTTTAATTCACTATATCACTGAAGCATGCCTTTCGAGTCAATTTAAGGGTTGAAACAATTTTCAGGGATGTATTGAGATCGGGGGAAAAAAATACCTAACTCATTAGAAATTCAGTTTTCCAGACATCTTGGCTATGGGCTTTAAATATACTAGACACTGTTAGTAAATACAAAGTAGAACTAGAACTCCTGATGGAAAAGTTGGTTAATACTAAGCACTTTTGTAATTACTTACTACCCTTAGTAGTAACTGTTGTTTTTTACAGATTATTCTGACCATCCCTCAGTCCTGTGTTACATTACAATACGGACAATGGTGTAAAATACAGAATATAATGTTAAAATTAATGTTAATATTACATATTATTTTTACCACTACAGATTATCCTGACCATCCCTCAGTCCTTTGTTACATTACAATATGGACAATGGTGTAAAATACAGAATATTATTATAATCACTGAACATAATGTTTTTCATCACAAGTTACATAGATGTAACTATTACTCCAATCTCTGCACACTGATGTTAGTTTACATTACACACTAATACATTGTATTACTGAAACACATAAACATAGTGTTATACTTGTTCTAAAGTTTCAGTTTAACAATTATCTGTGCCAAGTATAATTAACTGTCAAGAATGAATATAAATTTAGTTTCCATTACAAAGATGAGAATATGAAGCAATTGATGGTTCCCATAAAGAGAGAAGAATCTTTTGCTCATTTATTATCATCCTGAAAACTTGTCACAACATCATAATTAAAATGTTAATTCATACATCAAGAATGGCTGCTGCTATGATGCTTAAAAGTTGGAGATAGTGAAGCAGACACAACCATCATCTATAACTTATTATATTAAGAACTATTGATGAATAACATTCTCAAATAAGTAAAACTTTCTTCTACTTGGGAGGAATCACATGTATGTATGTATTTTAGATCCTCCTGCAAGCAGGAACTCGCGAAGAAGCCTCATTGGCTTATCAAAGCCGCAAGCTGACCGAAGTCAGTCTCTTAGATTCATATTTAACGTCCATGATTATGAACTGTCAATTGTCAACAACTCTGTAACTGGACGACATACATTAATCTGGGAGTGACTCGAACTCAGGACCTTATGATTGAAAGGCACCGGCGTTAACCACTGAGCTAACACTCCAATCTACAAACACTCCATCTTAAAAGTCGTGTCTGGAGCAGCCATTTTGTTTCTGATGCGTCTAAATAAATAAATTTAGATTAAGCATAAATTGTAAAATCCATCTCTATTACGGTTCTTCCATAAGCAATGTCATGAAAAGCAGATATCAATCAAAGTTGTGCATGTGCGGCTCATTGTCACATTAGACTTGCTTAAGTCTTCAGTCTTTATTTAAAGGAATATTGAAAGTGTGATATCTCACGAATGGAATAACATTTTGCTGTTTGGGTATTAAGATGTTTCATCACAAGTATGTCTAACACAGAAACCACACGGCAGTGATAATGGATTAGCATCTCCTTCACAATCTGAAAACTTTGTGACCATTTTACCATATCTAGCAAAATTCTGTGTCATTATAGGTTATAGGACATTTAACCTTACATTACTGCATACCATACCGTTACAGAATAAACACATCTTGTGTTATCAAGTATAGGCCTGTGACATTTTCTTAAATTATGCAAAATTGGTATTCCTGGTACTACTGCTGAGACAAAACTTGGACTTTAATTAAATAATGCAAAACTTTTACAGGAAGGAATGTCCCCAAAGCGGCTGTAAAACTAGATCTGTACTTTTTACAACCGAGGTGATGGTTTTTCTTTTTCCTTCTAAAAATTTAACTTATAAACCCAGTTACTCCCTCACTGGAGAACTGGAAATCATTTTCCATTGATCAAAATGCTGGCAACAAAATAGCTAGGATGGAGATCGGATCGGCCAGCTCTACGCATAAATCTTATGAACAATACTAAAGATTTCCCCCCAAGGAGGTAAATCCTATAAATTCTTTTACCACTGCAGCAATTTATACTAACGGTTCCAAATGTTTGGGACTGCTCGCTTGAGGCTTGGTACTGATGGAGTTACTTCAAAGATTGATTGTGAGAACCCTTTGGATTTGTACCCAGAACAACTTGTGGCATATTACCTTCGTCTCTTTAGGGAATCAATTTCAATTTTACCTTTCCCAATCTATCTTACCTTTCAATGTACATACTCTACTACTACTACTTGATTTATCACTACTGCTATATATTGAAATTTTCAGTAACCAGGAAAAATGCTCCCCATAGGGTTGGTCATTATCCAACATGGCAACTAGAAAAATTTGCAAATATATAAGGATAAATAAATGGCAGATTTTTTTGTACACTAAAACTTTTCAGCAAGTCAATACAGTAGCATTTGAGAATGAAAACCTTAATTGCTTTATTTAGTACAACCCAAATAACTGCTCTCTGTTGGATGTACGATAATATTTTAAAAATACGAGTAACTATGGTCATCATGCATGAATGTTTGCGAGATGTGTGCAGCACGATGTTGGTCTCACTGCCGACGACTTTGACATTTCTCAGATGAGATGGTAATGGGTAGTGCCACATTTTTTACACTTCTTTTTTAAATGTTTTCATCTAATATGACTCAATGTTGTCAATCTCAGAAAATAAAGTCACTTTAATAGTTGAACTGAGTGTAGCTACAAGTATGCTACAAACACATTTTGCAGGGAATTGTTTATAGTTTATATCCTGTTTGCAATACACTGGACATTCATCAAGTATTGAGATGTTTACACTTCCAATGATCAGTGTACTAGTTTTAACTTACTTCTCTAGCACTTAATGATGAAGCTTAATCCTGACAAGACACCCCAAATGATTCATAATGGAACTGCCATTTTTCATAACCTACAGAAGTCTTGCCATGACCACAATTGTTCATCTTCTCTGGATTTGCTTTATCACTATATCAAGGAGTGTTAGAAGTATTAGCTCAGTGGTTAACGCCAGTGCCTTTCAATCATAAGGTCCCGAGTTCGAGTCACTCCAAGATTAATGTATACATGTCGTCCAGTTACAGAGTTGTTGACAATTGACAATTCATAATCATGGATGTTAAATATGAATCTAAGAGACTGACTTTGGTCAGCTTGCGACTTTGATAAGCCAATGATGGCTTTTTCGAGAGTTCCTGCCTCCAGGAGGATCTAAAATACATACATACACACATACTATCGTCACTATGACAAAAAACGAAAGTAGGTTTAAAGAGAACAGGTTTTATTTGACAAATCAAAGTAGATAATAATCAACCTGCCATTTCAAACATAAAGAAAAAATGTTGAACTATATGTGAGGCAAGGAACAGTACATTTGCCTATGGACTAGATTGTCATTGTTTCATCTCCCATAGGCGAATGTTACTAATCAATTCCATTCCATGTGTCGAATGGTGAATGGAACATGTTAGATTCATACAGCAGCAAACAAACAGTTCAGACTGGATGAAATCAATTCTTCTCAGAGAAGTGTTACCCTGCGACATAGCCATGCTTATACTCGAATACCAGGAAATAAGTGTGTCTTTACCATTTAGGCAAGCTGTCACTGTATACTTCCATGGTAATCAGCTAAAAGAATTCTTTCTAACATTTTAACACTGCAATGAATGTGAAGTAATATTCGATATAGCATCGGTCACACCATAACTTTACTAAACCAGGTGCTTGTACCAACTTCCATTGGGCTTAAAGTTTATTCCCCAGCACTCAGGACAATCTTCCCAACAATCCCAACATTACACAATCACAGGATGTTATGTGCATACGTCGCTCAGTGATAGTGAAAGAATAGCTGTACACACTTCACTTTGATTGTCTAACACTAACGACATTGTTCTTCAAACTGTTACCTATATAGTATATAGTTAATTTGTGAACAATGCATGAAGCTTGTACTCATGTTTATTGCCAAGAGACAAGGTTTAATTTTAGAATACTTGAGCAACACAGTGCATTTAGATATATATACATGTGTATCAATATTATACACATTAACATACTCAAAGAATCCAGAAACTCAAAGAATCCCGAATCTGGGCATGCTCTGTGTCTGCTACAGAGACTCCAAGAAAACCAGGTTAAGCACTTTACCTTATCTTAACAACTTGTAATACAATTCCAGAGAATCCACTCAAGTACTGATTGACAATTCCTCAGAAAACCTACCAGGTCACACCTTATCGAAGGGAAGATCTGAATTTGGTGACACTAGGAATAGTACAAGTTGGCTTGAATTGGACGTTTTTGTACAACAGTCAAGCACACTAAGTGCTATTGACACCGCATTAAAAGGGTTAAGCTTAAACCTACTCCAGAGAATCAGGGTGCAATGTGTCATCACAGTCCACCCTGGAAATCAAAAGAAAATATTCCTCTCGAGATATTGCATGGAAGATAACGAAACGTCATGGCAATCGGTATCAGTACAGAAACAAATAGCAACATGATCCTTATTAATTTCATAAGAAATGACTGTGTCAACTCGAATCAGTTTTACAGTACTTCAAGGTATGATATTTACCATTACCAAGCAGACTAAATGACATATCTCTGATCATCAGAAATTTAACTGACTGGGCAACAAGTACAGACCGAAATTATTTCTTCTCGTTATTATTTAAAGAAACTAGCTAAGTACTAGCTAGCTAAGTATAGTACATCTGCATGTATATGAATTAGGCTAGGCTAGCTAGCTAAGTACAGTATTTCTGCATGTATATGAAGTAGGCTAGCTTAGCCTGCTATAAGTACAGTACATCTGCACAACATAATTATTGGATATAGGTTTCCACTAAATGATGTGTTCATGCCTTCCTTTGCAACCTGGCAGAAAGTCAAGACCTTTTTGAAACATTCATGCAAATAATAACATCAGCAATGTGGTTTAAATTCTGGGATGTTTGTCGGTGAGAGAATTAAGCTGTAAATACAACCAGAGCCAGATATGTTATAATCATTGTACATAGAGAATGTGCAGTGGTTGTGTGAAGACATGTAAGGGATACTTAAACCAACAAGAAGACGACACATGTGGTGGTCAAGAGATGATTTCATAGCACTGCTTAGTGTCTTGCTACATCAGTCACATTTGCTAGAAAGCTACTGAATGATGTATGTAATTATTTGTTTTATGTAATTATTTAGGGAGTGTTAGCTCAGTGGTTAACCCCGGTGCCTTTCAATCATAAGGTCCCCAGTTCGAGTCACTCCAAGATTAATGTATATATGTCGTCCAGTTACAGAGTTGTTGACAATCGACAATTCATAATCATGGGCGTTAAATATGAATCTAAGAGACTGACTTCGTTCAGCTTGTGGCTTTGATAAGTTTCTTCGCGAGTGCCTGCTTGCTGGAGGATCTAAAATACATACATACATTTTTATGATTCTCATCTTGAGTTGGTATGTACAGTGTTGTAGCAGATGATCGATATATCACATAATAGGGAGACCGTTAGTTCACCATAAGGATTGCCACTGCAGACTGAACATAATCAGGGTAAGATGGGAAAGTGGGTTACAGGTGCCAGTGACTGTACCTCATAAGCTTGAAATACAGAGACATGCTTTGAATCTCCAATATATGCTAAACTTTATCTTCATAGCGGCACCTAGCAACAGAACTTGAGAACGTGACCTCCATTTGCTTCTAAAAAACAGGTTCAACCAGCCTGCCCACTGTCAATTTTATCCAGCAGTTTTTCATCAGTGATAATACTCAGAGACTGCTGAATATATGACAAACTGTCTAGACCAACGTGCCATTACGTTGCTGTTTTAACTTCACTTCTTGTAATGCATTTAAATTTGTAATGACATTAGGGGTTGAGACGAGTTACACAAACCCAAGTCAAACAAGATTTCCAAGAGCCTATGACTCAATTTATATTTTCTCACCTTATTTTATTCCGACTGTTAAAAGTAAACCCTTCAGTAACCTCCGCTGCATGAATACGAAGTTCGTTCTCTATTCCGCTAAGTCACACCTTTAAAATAATAGGAACCTTTTAGTTTTATGAATCGACCCCTGCCTCTTCGTAGATGCAAGAGTGACTCTCTAATAAAATCAAGGGGACTGATATCATTTCAAAGGTATTCCCAATCCAACCATTCATATATGAACGGTATGACTGAAACCATAATCAAACGCTTTCCCCATGCATCGTACTGCTGAAGATACAACTAGAGCACCAATAGATACAGAATAAATGTCACCCATATGGAATCCTTGCAGAACTCCGCACAAAACACCTCTTTATGCAGCAAATATCGCTACAAAATAAGCGCATTTCGCGCTAACTCTTTTCATAACTTTCTAAGTGTAGCACTCACAAAACTCTTTTTTATGTCATATTGAAGAATATTGTGTCCTCTTCACAGTGACGTGTCGTTATTTATTATGCGTGTGAACTAAACCCCGTACTTTTTAATCTGAAAAAGTAAAAACCACTTCGGAAAGCAGTGAATGTCTTCAAAAATGTCCCTATCTCTCAATGCTTACATAGTGCTTGCTGGGAGTGTGATCGCTTGCTGTGCGTATACAACAGCATTTAATTCTCCGACAACAGCCCGTTTATAGAGCAAAAGTTTCCATATGAGAAGTTCACAAATCCTTTCAGCAAATATCAATTTAATTCATGTAATTCTCTGCAATGGGACTTTCAAACTGTATTCAAAGTACATTTTGCATTGACGTCGATGAATTTTGTTTAAAACATAAATTTGTAAAAATATTTGAAATTTTCAAATTGGAAAAAAAACGAAAATTTCTATCGTGAAGATATGATTGTAGTGCTGATGAAAGCAGAAATATAGCAAGAGGAGGCTTTAACACAGTTTCTCCCAACTGACTTATTTTAGAGAAGTTTATTGAGCTTGAAGACAAATTCTATCTAACACAAAGAAACACTTCAGAAAGACATTTGCAGTACTATTTTATCATTCCTTTCAAGACTGAAGATGTGTTAGCAATCCAGCACATTGACACCATTCAAACTGAGCTTAAATAATTGACTAGTGATATCACGACAGATAAGGAGCAGCAGATCTGTCTCTAAACTTCTTCTAACATCTTTTTGTAACGGCTCAGCACACTCTTTGCTCCATTACATCAACTTCCCGATATATACTAATGTCAGCTGGTTTTGATTTCACGAACATGAGGACGACTAAGTCGCTCTTAGGATATATGTTCTTTCAATCAACTATTTAAAAGAGTTTCAAGGGTTTTGTAAGACAAGGTAATAGTTTTTGTCCAACCCACTCCAAATCAGCAGGCAACTTCCTTCCCATTACCTGAAGGTTTCACTGAATGTGCATAGTACCTTCAAAGGATCTGCTCTTGCATTTCAAAACTTTATCGAAAAGTTTTACGATCATGTTTAAACTAGTTTGCAAACCATGCAGCCAACATCGATGAATCTCTAAATAGGACAAAAACAACCAAGAGAGAAAAGGAAAACGAATTTGCTGCAAAGCAAAGCAAACAAAGCAAAGGATGAAAGGCAAAGCTGAAATTAAGGGCTGTTCACACTTTGTTTTTTTCAGTGATTAATATAGATCTATGATACCAACATATCTGCATATAGAACACCACATTCTTTTATCAAATCATTTAATTAACTCACTATTTTAATGTTCATTTTGGTGGAAAGATCTGGAAGGACATCACATCCAGAACAAACTTCATTTGAGAAATACTTCATAAATGTTGGTGAATTGTCCTCTAAATGCTACAAAGTAACATCTTTTGCATATCACTTATAACAATTGGAAAACTGGTCTATATATTACTGCATTCATTAAACACATAGAATGGTTATTTAGCTAAAGGGCAATTAAGTCACCTCTGTTTATAGGCAGGAGACATCAATCAATCATGGACTAATGTGAGTTCCTTTGCTTGACATTTTAATCACTGAGTAAATCAATAAACATGACTTTTATGGATTCTGA
>KN882805.1:154969-186096 GCA_000934455.1 Apostichopus parvimensis
TGTTTGAGAGAGCAAATAAGTTATTTGCTAATCTTCATATGACTACATCATTACACATTTTGCAATTTGCTGCCAACTTTGTACATCATCGAGATCACTTTATGAGTTCCCTCCCCCCCCCCACCCTTACTTAGTAAAAATTTAAGAGGATTTGAGTAAGGGAACGTTACAATACTGTGGTGTCTTCATAAAAAGCAGAGGATAATTTATTTAAATCTCCTTTACTGATTCGACACACAAATGAAAATAACATTTTCAAAAATCCCACATTGAATATCTTGGATTCTTTAAGAATTGGGAAGGATTGAAGGGGGAGGGGAAGAGGAGGGAAGGGAAGGGGAGTTGATAGGAGGAGGGGGAGGGATGAAGGGAAATGGTGCAGGTAGACATGAGATTGAATAACAAAGAGCATGTGTGATAATTCCATGAAAGCTTTCAATAAACATGAGTTTTATCATGGATACAAGACCAGTGTATCTCAGTAGCTACACAACATGTCACTATTGTACAAGTGGAAAAAGGTCCCTCGAAGGCCTCCCTTGGAACTAAGCCAGGGTCAATTGGACAAATAGTTCCTTTAGTTTGACCAGGTCAAATGGGCCTAGTTATGGAACTATACAATTAACATCTCACCTTCATGGGCCTCCAACTTGTGCATTAACTTTGTTGCACTGCATTGGAAAACAATTTTATGTTTCTATTAACATATAGAGTTGTCCAAGTGTCTATCCTTAGAATATATAAGTTTGCATAAATTGCTGCTGCATGTTAAATACCATTGAGCTTTTGAGCTGCAATAAAATGTCCCCCTGTCCATTTCGTTGATCAGTTAAAAATGCCTCTATGATATATTCAAGAATATGAAGCATATGATTTGTAGACTTTACAAAAGTGGATCTTTCAGTTAATTTTGCCAACATATTTTGATATTTCAAACTAGTAACCCATAGCAATGTAGTACACTGACTAGTACTGTTTCATTTATAAAAAAACATAAATAAAAGTTATGTTTACAGTTTTATGTTTGAAAATTTTATGCATGAAAATATGTTTCAAGGCAATAACAAGACTGACTCTCAAGTTGATCTGAATACTTGCGCTGCTTAACCTTCTAGAAGCTAGAGGGTAAGTCAAATGTTGCAAATTGAACCAAATTTATCACTGTGACAAAATTGCAAATCAACAATAAATGAACATTTATATACATGAGCAGTTTTCAGTTGATGCAATCAACAATATATTTTGTTTAAAATGGCAACAATGAATTTGAAAACTTTATACAAAATTGCGTAAAAGTTAACATTTAATAATCCTTTAATGTTTAATACAGCAGGTAGTTGTGGCAGAATAGCAGTTCAATCCTTAGTCATAGCAGAAACAAACCATTGAAACATAGTAACACAATGTCATAATGTTTAATCAGTGATTTCAATAAGTGTTAAATACAAAAGAAATCCCAGTTTGAGTAAAAACTGTCAAAATTTAAACTTTGACTACACAGTTTAGTAGGTTCATTGCAAAACAACAGACACCACCAAAACATGGAGGAAACAAATATAATCGGGCAAAAAGTTGTTTTTCTGCATAGATCATGCTAAACTCCATAATTCTTCCTATGTGCCTCAGAACCTCAGGTTGTAAAACGATCTAGTTAAGCTTTCCGCCCAGGAAGCCAAATGCATAGTTTCATATTTTTCTACATATGATGTATACTGTAATGAGATGTAGCCTTTTGCCAGCTCATAAATTTTGTTTGTTATTTTGAGACATTCTGCTCCTTCTTTCATACAAACTGACAAGTTCAATTTAGTGAAAGCCTCGCACAGCTGTTGATGGTTTTAATTTAAAGCTGTTTTATGACTGATATTATTTTGTTGTAGTTCAAACTCTATCTCTGTATTGCAGCGCAGTGCGAATTTGCAAATTCTCCTTAAAGGGTGTGAAGACTCGCGCAAAAAGAAACGTCTAATGCCGGTAATCTGACCTAGTTTCAAATGAGGTGTAACAGAAGTGTTAAACACCACCATCCAACGCAGAAAATACACACACACAGCTTGCTACCGTCGGTAATTAGACACTAGTGTATAGTCAGTACACACAGCTGCGGTCAATACCCACAGCACAGTATACAAACAATACAGCGATGGACATCTCAGGTCCTGCTAAAGATAACAAGGTATCACGTTTCATTACTGTACTGTCTGCATTTTGTATCGACACAAACAAAACGTCACTTGCAAGCAACGGAAAGTTAACTTTTTCAGGTGGCCGCACGCAATTTGGGGCGAGTCTTCAATGCCTTTAAACAATCATCTTGTATGGATTAACCAAGCAAGTGATGTTTTGGAGGTAATAACTAGCAAAAGTATATATAGCATCTACATGGTTAAGGAATTTAATGATGTGAAATTTCTTTTATAAATAGCAAAACGAGGCAAGAGAGTTGAGGTTTTCTCTCTGGCATCCCTTCGTAATTTAATCTGCGTTTGTGGGAGCTATACTCTGAGAACCATGACAATTAATAAAAATCTGGAAAAAAAGAACAAGGTTCTTCCAGTCAATATGAAGATAAAATGACAATGATAGCAGTCGACCAGCATAGACTGTATGTGGTAACAGGGTCATGGTCCTTTGCATCTTGACAAGTCCATGTGCTACAATGTCTTATACACCTGATGGAAATGTCCTTCTAAAGGCTTGTACTATAGTGTTTTGTACCATAGCTGGACAGTCTACCTTCTTGACTTAGGCATTATATTTGTCTTGTTCACCAGCTGGACATATCTTTTATGAATCAGGCATACATTGTTTCATACCCTGTTAGATAGATCTTCTTGAGTTAGGCATTATATTGTCCTGTTCACCAGCTCGACATATCTTATATGAATCAGGCATACATTGTTTCATATCCTAGCTAGATAGGTCTTCTTGAGCTTAGGCATTAATGTATTATCTTGTTCACCAGCTGGACATATCTTTTATGAGTCAGGCATCAATTGTTTCATACCCTAGCTAGATAGGTCTTCTTGAGTTTCTAAAGGCATTATATTTGTCTTGTTCACCAGCTGGACATAGCTTTCATGAATTAGGCATGTACTTACTTGTCCAACAGCTTGGACATATATATGTATGTATGTATGTATTTTAGATCCTCCTGCAAGCAGGAACTTGCGAAGAAGCCATCATTGGCTTATCAAGCCGCAAGCTGACCGAAGTCAGTCTGCTTAGATTCATACTTTAACGTCCATGATTATGAATTGTCAATTGTCAACAACTCTGTAACTGGACATACATTAATCTTGGAGTGACTAGAACTCGGGACCTTATGATTGGAAGGCACCAGACATATTCTTTTATATTATTGAAAGTCCTGCATGGTCCTTTTAACTTGACAATGTCCTATACACTTATGGAGTTATCCTTCTTAGATGTCAAAACACACCCATGCATAGGTTAAGTACAGAGTCTACTGATTCCTAGTATTGATTTATGATCGACCTGTCTATCTTATCTAAGGCAACTTGAGTGCATCTTTTAAGTTTAAATAAATTTAAACATTCATTTATCATGATTTTAATAAATCTTCCCTCGCTGCCGATACTCAAAAAGTTACATTTCGCCACAGACTTAAAGTGGTTTTGCCCTAATGAAATGTTCCACTTATCAACGGTCCATGATAGAATATATTCCATTTTCTCTTTCGTTTTGAAGACCGCGGACATAAATCACATCTTAACTTCCTGTCACCTTCAATAAATATCCTTCATGTGTTCCAGTATAAAGTGTATGTAAAAAATCTTGAAATTAAAACTGAGAACTTTCCCCAGCAGTTGTGTGATAATACTATTCCTATCCAGAAATTGAAACTCAAATGGTTGTTACAGTTGATCCCAAATTCAAAAAAGACACAGTAAATTGCAAAAAGGTGGTCTTCTCTTTTGATGAAGTCATCAATGTTTAACCTTTTTATCAATGCTATAATGGGGTGGTTTAATTTAATAGGGTCTCAGTGTTTATCAAGATTATAAATATTTACCAACTTTTTGATCAAGTTATAGAAGTCATCAATGTTTAACCTTTTTATAAATGCTATTATGGGGTGGATTAATTTAATAGGGTCTCAGTGTTTATCAAGATTATAAATATTTACCAACTTTTTGATCAAGTTATAGAGCAATGTCAGTAGTTTCTAAGATACTCGGTTCAGTACAGTAGCAGTGTTGGAGGTAAATATTTATAGGTACCCTTGCACTCTTATTCTGTTTAGTGCAACATGGATCAGTGGTATACTAATCATAATAAATAACATTTATATAGCGCTTAATGCAGCGTTTCAAAGCGCTTTACAAAGTAGGAAAGAGACAAAAGAAACCAAGGAAAAAAAGAAACTAGGAATCAAACAGAAATGTTTTAAGTTGTCTCTTAAAAATACAAAGGTAGGGAGAGTCACGAACGTGAAATGGGAGTTTGTTCCAAAGAGAAGGCGCAGCGACAGAAAAGGCACGATCGCAATAACGAGTGAGGGTACGTGGACCAGGAGTTAATTGCAAATGCGCATGATTGGAAGAGCGAAGTGTAACTACTGTTGTTGACCGACGCAAAGGATTAAGAAGGTCAGTGATATATTGAGGGGCAAGCCCGTTAATTGCTTTGTAGGTGTGAAGTAGCAATGTTAAGTCTATAGAACATGTGACCAATCAAAGCATCAGTCTATTCATTAAACCAATCCATTATTATTATAATTCAACACACACATATATGCCTCAGTATTGAGCAAACCTACCTCATTGAGCTTACTGTACAGCTTTAAATTATCAATTTCTGCAAATGAACAGAAATTGTAAACAGAGACGAACATGACAAATAAGTTTTTGATGGCTGTATCCTTGCAAGCTGGGTGGAGGAACATAACTATATACTTGTGATTGCTTGCAAAAATGTGCTGTGATTGTTAAGGGTTAGAGCAGTAAAAAAAGGGGAGGACCAGACCAAAATGTTAGCAACTTATAAAGCAGAGGAGTTAGATTAACTTCCTGTCTGGGTGGGCAGCAAAGTTTGATAAATGCAAACTTGAGAATAAGTAGAACTGACAAATTCAACATTCATTGGTCTTGCAACAGCTCATGGCACTATAAAGGAGAAGCGAACAAAATTGTTGGGTTTATCTTTTTGTCAATTCTAACATTTATTATACTGGCAGATGTAATTTACTTAAATACTGAATTGGCCTATCATAACTTAAATCTGAGAGGGATAGCCAGTAAAGAAATTTAAAATGTTAATTTCTCGAGAAAAAAAGTGATATTTAAACAACTCCTTTTTAAAGGCAATTTTATATAGGCCTAAACATCTAGTAGTTTCTTTAATAGTTGCAAGCACATAGTATTGAGTAATATAATGTATGGCAATAAGACACTCTTATAAGGTCCCATCTGAAACAAAAGTAATTTAAAATGGCTTTTAATACGTTACGTAGTGTTATATTACTGCCGCAGAAGGACATATCTCAAAGCATTTTTAACTGTTTCATCAAACCTACTTTGTATAGAGGAGGTTCTTCTAACTGCATCTTGCCAAGTATAGTCAACAAGGCTAACATTCCCAAAAATTATATTAAAACTTTTTCATCATCATCTTGAAATTTAAGGTTATTAAATATGTATTGGAATGAGGTACACGGGGGACAAATTATGAGAGACTAGTAGAGATCATGGAGGATGATAAGCATCAGTTAGTGACATTGAGGGCTGGTAACACTGACAGACTCTCCACTTACTCGGGACCTCTTGTGAGGCCAGGAAGGGGTACGACCAAAGAAGAACGGAAAAAAACGTGCACCGACTAAAAAACACAGTTTCACACCTAGATATGTGGTTGGGAAATTACTGGGAAAGTAATTGAAGTTTTTGAACAAACGCATGACCAATGAATACTGAAGTGTGGTGTGACACCTTTACATGGTTTGGCATACTGCATCATAGGCGTTAGGAGCCCAATTTGTTTTGTGGGGGGCTGTAACGACTTGCTCGAAAAATATAACCCAAATATTTCGTGTTCAACGTGTTAATGTGCATATCATATAGGCATGCATCGGTTATTACATCACATGCCAATAACATACCATCATTTGTGCAGTGTTATTACCCTTCCATATTGGTTATAATTATTGGGGAAGTCGTTACAACAATAATGATCATATTAATATCAGTTTAACCATTGAAAAACACATTGCAAATTATTTTTCTTTCAGTAGGTGCCCGAAAAATTCTCAGCATATTGCCCGAAATTTCCCCCCCCAAGTCCCCCACCCCGCCTCCTACGCCTATGTACTGCATATATGTAAAGGAAGGTTCTTTTTGAATATATCTAGCTGGATTAATTAGCCACACTTAAGACTTGGAAAGCTGACAAGTTTCACATGCAAACACCTTTTTAAGTGAGATTTTAATTCATTACATTAGAGACCTCCCACTACTTTATCTTTAAAAGGAGGGTAGGGCATATTGCCAAAACCTATTAACAAAACCTAGATTATATGAACTATAGTTTCATTCTGTTCGACCTCAAATGTCAAGTGTGTTTTTGTCACTGGTTATTTGATGGGAACATTTCATGAACTGTCAAAAATATTGTAAAATTAAAAAGAAAATAAAGAAAACTCCAAGATTGGTAGTAATTTATCTCTTTCTTAAACGCTAGTTATTCACATCCTATCATGATTGACAGAGCTTCAAATACGAGCTGGCCAATATCCGATATTATAATCCTGATATTGGTCCGATATCGATAACTATAGATTTAAACAGCCATAGTGAAACTCTCATTTGTGGAAGCCTGTTAGTAAATTAGTAAGTAAAATATGGATTCTTGCCAAGAATATTTGAAAGGGCAAAACAGGTGTCAACAGGTAAGTTCGGTTTAATTACGTTGTGTTCGCTTAAGTATCTGTAGACCTAATACAGCGGCCAGACTGGTGAAAGTGCTATGTACGTAACATTATGTGCCCTGACTAATGATCTGCTTACAGATTGTTATCGGAAAATATTTTTCAGAACTTGCGTCTTGTTTCTTTGACCAGCTGATCGGCATATTGACCACTGGCTATTAATCGCCATCAAAACTGAGGGTAAAGAAATGGGTTGCTTAGGACAGATTAAACCATCGCAAGTAACAAGAGGTGACTTTGTTGTGAATAAGAAATGTTCAATATTGGTTTGCCGTTATCGGCAATGAGGCTACATTTTACCAATACCGATATTGTACAGCAGATGGTTACTAAGGCGTGTAGTCTCAGATTGTTTGGCTATATACAGGAATTCTTGGTCCATATGGTGCAGCTAACTCATGTTAGTGTACGTAATACTATTATAAAGTGCGCTACAATCTCCACTGTGTATACATGCAGATGCTCAAGTCTGTGAAACAAGAACGCTCCCTTTTAATCCACTCAATGCTAAGAAGACCGCCAATACTATTGCTAATTATGCCAAAATGTTTTCATCATATTAAATTCTCATCAAAACAGCAGGATATGCTATTTTCTGATAAATAATTAATACCGGTAAACTGGATCGTCCAATACACCCATCTAAAACCAGAACTCACGAACAAGAAAATAATCGCTGTTGACCTTTCATTGAACTAATTTCAATCTATGATGTTTACATTCCGGGCAATGAAGTGTATTGTGCACCAACAACTAACATACTGTTGAATCTACAGATGAATTTCAAACAATTTCCTCACACTTTAGTCTGTTTCTATTTGTGTCATCAGTTATACATCACGATCCGAATCAGAAGGAGATCGAGGATAAAAGGGAAGGAGTTAGTTAGATGCAATGGAGATCTGGGCAGTATGTTCATGAGGAAGGGTAGTTTATCACCACAGTGTGAAATTACAAACATAGTCACTATATGAATGTATGTGTGTTTGCATGTATATTAGATCCTCCTGCAAGCAGGAACTCGCGAAGAAGCCTCATTGGCTTATCAAAGCCGAAGTCAGTCTCTTACATTCATATTTAACGTCCATGAATATGAATTGTTACTTGTCAACAACTCTGTAACTGGACGACATACATTAATCTGGGAGTGACTCGAACCGGGGACCTTATGATTGAAAGGCACCGGCGTATGTAGAGAACATGTTCATTGTCACACAATAATAGCAGAATCAAACCTCACTTAGATGGAACTAGTCTTTATTGTCACTTCCTGACCCGAAAGCGGCAGTCTGTTATCGGTGTCAGGGAAACTGGTTTAATATGCAAAGAACTACTTTGAAACAGTGGGAACTATCATTTTACTTTTCATTTCCTTTGTTCCAGAAGGGTGCATGGTAAAGTTATATCAAGCATTACTGCCACATCATAGTACTACTGGTTTCTGTCTTAAATATTGACATTTCTGAAAATGCGAACTTACTCACAAACAGTGGAAAATAATAGTTATTGATATATATACTGCCATAAAGTCAGCATGTTAAAATCAATTAAGGAGAAAACAGATTACAGGAGCCAGAGCTAAAAACACACCAGGGGTGTAAGGGAAATATTTAATCCCTCCCCAGTAAAATAAAATTAACGAGAACATAACTTTTTGTCCTGGAAAAATGCTTGTACAAGAAGAAGAACATAAATCCCAATGTGCTGCATCTGCCTGGTTTCTCTTTCCCTGGACCCTCGCTAGGGTTGTGAGTACTTTGGTAACCCTGTAGACCTTAGTGAATAACCCCAATCTAACCCTAATCTAACCCTAATCTAACCCTAATCTACCCTCCATCAGAAATACCCACCTTCACTTCAAACAGTCATTCACAAGTACAGTACTAGTTATTCACACACAATAAAACCTTTACACTCTTTTCAGCCTCCAGTGTTGTAGAACAGACATTTATAATCCTTTTCATTGTAAAAGATTTGTCTCTCCCATCTCTAACATACAACAGCAGCAGATAAATAAAGTCAGAGAGCATTGACCACTCCATCTGACTTCCCAAATTGTTGGTCCATTTATTGTTTGCCTTTTGTTATATTATATCAAAAGATGAAATCTCAGTGTATTAAAGTACAGAATGCACCGACTTATCTGATAGACAATTGTTTGCAATTTGTGTAATGCACCTAGTATGTTATACTTACAAGAAACTTTCTCCTAACTCTCGATTATTAACAACTTTAATAGTACACCGCTTTGCACCCACATCATGTCTAATTCTCACTCCAACCATCATATACGATTCTATTCATATACAATTCATAAAAACATTCCAGTCACATTCAAAAATTTCTTTAATTTTTCACTAGATTCATAATTATATCTACAACATTTTTACAGCAAAGCTGTCTGTTCAAGAGTACAAGTGGCACTTACCTTCAGAGGTGGATAAAAAATTCCATTGATTCCCGGTTCCGTATAAAGTCTTCGTAGTTTTACAACCGTATATTATTCCAATCTGCCTTTTTTTCTCAGAGACGGCAATAGTTCCTACTCCTCCAAACTCCAGCGCCGGGAGAACTGTTTCGAGAGAGGGGGAATGAATTAGTAAGTAATGTGATCCTTTCTAATGATCTACCGCTTAATAAGAAATGCTGAATTCCTATTTCAGAAATAGTCGAGCAAATCTACCGTGAAGATTCCAAACTCAAGTAGCTGTAATTAAGTCCTCCACGGCCAATTTGAATCCGCCGAGAAGCTCACTGAGGAAAAGGTGCACGACCGTGCCTGAATGAAGCATCTGGCCAATCAACTTATATATTGTGCGACCACTTGCCATTGCATCATATATCCAAATGCGGAGTCGAGGTTTGGCAGAGCGGACAGACGGACAGAATGACGGAGGGATGAGTGAGAGACTCGAAGGAAAGTTTGCAAATATGTCGAGAAGAATGATTGTGATGAGGGAAGGAGGCAGTGAATGATTGTTATAGCAATGATTATCAGACTAGAGATAAGAATGATTCAAATTTATCCAGACTTTACTGGGCAAATATGAAGAAGAAGAATTATATCTTAGTTTCGTGATACTGCTTACAGAGATGTGCGGAGAGATACAGGGCGGATAGATGATCGATTTTTGTGGTGCATGAGTAAACTTGTAGTATGGACCAAAAAGTAGAAGACATTTTCTTGTGAATGCCAGATCACTATTCAATTATGTGAGGACCACTCTTCAAAGATGACACTTGAGGAAGACTTTAATCAAAACTTAGCATCAGTGGAGTACATCTTCAAAGCAGCATCTTGTTGTGTTTCATTTACAATGTATAGACTTCCTGTACACTTCCACTCTACGTGGAAGTGACCAGTTTAGTACACTGTAGGCCACTCTACCAATAGGAAGAACTCATTAAAAGGGATGTAATCACGTTGGTAATTAACTAGATAACTAAAATACAATAACATCAGCCTAAACTTTAAAGTGTTAATTAGAGAGGGTCCTATATAGGGTGCGTCGGTATAGACAAGAACAGATACCGGTATACCCGCTGACGAGTACCTGGTATTACCAGGTATACCAGAAATTTTGCGGAACCGCTACTTCCAGCGTTGACTGTAATGTCAAACACTAGCATGAACAGTATGGACACTAGTCTAGCCTACAAATGTAATTGCGGTTTTATGATGACGACTTTCCCATCAACTCATTTAAAGATTTGATCAAAAAACTAAATAAAGTCCAAAAATCAGTGTTGTTTACGTGTCTTTCATTTCAATGCAAATGCACAGTTCAGTACACTCCACTACGAGGCCCAGTCCAACCACAAACAGCACAGTAGCAAATAATCGGTATGGGAATTACCAGGTAAGTATATTTTTGGATAGTAATGGGTAGAATCGATATAATAACAGGTATGAAAATAATGCACAGAATTGGTATGAACATAAGTAATGTGCAGGATCAGTATAATGACAGGTATGAATATATTATGTAATGCGCAGAATCGGTATAAGAGCAACACACCAGGTAACGTTATAATGTACTACGAGTGTTGAACGCAGAATTACTATTCATATTGTAGAAGACAGTGCTACTACTACTAACAAAACAGGTATGAATATATACGTATTGTGCAGAATTGGTTTCTTCCCAACATATCTTGTTAAAGCATTTGACAAACTACGTGCATGTAAAACTTGTGAGAAAAATTTGGCGGGAAACTGTACTTGCAAGTACAGTAGAACTAGGCTGAAGTTTTAAAGCAATTAGCCGTAGTAAAGTGTGGGTATTATTTATATACAACGTGACTGGGGAATGACTTTAGCGGTCTGTAAAAAAACTTTGGGGGATTCCTTTCTTGAAATAGTATTCTCAAATGTAAAGAGAATGACATCTTAGAACTGCAAAAGCTCCCTGGCATTGTGAAGGTTATCCCATTCATTATTTTAGTTTTGGAACCATTTTTGAACGTGAAAACGCAAGAAACATATCAGTTTGCCCTTTCGTTGACCTTATGTCCGTTACAGTACAAGCAGCAAGAATGTTTACAGTTGGGGACTATGGGGAGTGGTAAGTTATACACCATAAACAGTAAGAGTGGGAATTTCCTCAAGTTCGCATGAATCTGGGTTGGTATATTTTTGGGGTATTATTTTACCGGGTATACTTCAATGTTTGTTTCGGATATACCTGGTATGTTCGGTACATAAGTTTAAGACAGATTTCAATACCCTCGTTATGGGTATGAATGAAATACCAGGTATACCTGGTGTATCGATATACCGACACACCCTAGTCCTATGCCACTGATATGATGATATTCTAAACTTATGCATATCAGTAATCAGTGATCATGCGGTATGAAAAGCAACATCTTTTATAATAGGTTTATATTTGTCACCTAGAGGGGTCCTGAACCCCTAAGGAATCTATGCAAATTTTGCAACTGAGGTCATCGGTGATACTCAACCCCCTGTCTGTGGGTCTATGAACATTGTCTCCAGAGATCCAAGGATGTACAAAACATTGACAACCTAGGTTGTAGGTGTTTGAAACATTAACAGTGATGTTATAGCCATGCCATAAAATGCTGCAGATCTAATGATACTATTTGGTGATACTCTAATGATGCTATATAATATTCTAATGATGCTATATAATGATACTCTAATGATGCTATAGATATAATGATACTCTAATGATGCTATATCATGATACTCTATTGATGCAGATATAATATTCTAACAATGCTATATAATGATACTCTAATGATGCTATATAATGATACTCTAATGATGCTATATTCTCAGGATGCTATATAATGATAATCTAATGATGCTATATATTGCTCTTACGATGATATTTAATGATGCTATGATCTTACAATGATGCTCAAATATTTTACTCTCTGTACAGTCATAGCATACTTTTCTACACTCTGCTCATTGGATAAAATATTGTCTCTCTGTGCAGTCATAGAAATACTTTTCTAAAGGCAGGAGTTCAAAGAGGCTTCCTGATATTAGTAATTTTCTATATTTTTAAGAAGTGGGGGAGGGGGGGGGTGGAGAAGGAGAGGCTAAATTGGGAGATGGGGATGTGGCTCAGGGTTGGAAGAAATTATATGTTTTGAAAGTGTACAAGTGTAAGGGATTTCTAAGATCATCCTGCTATTACATCATCAATATCCCCACTAGTCAATGACAGCTAACAGTCATTAAGGTAATTTCTAGTTTAACACTGGTCTGAACTTGATTAATCAGAGGTCACTTTGGCTCAATATTTTATCACCTTTTTTGCTCATTATAGAACACAACATCTTAAATAAGCTTCCATTTTCTTGCCACATTTCAAGCATTTCTTGTCACACTTTGCCATGCATGCAGTGGCCAAGTAGCTTATTGGTAATAGTGATCATCTTTGACCTGTGACATCATGATACACATTCTAAACTCAACAGTTTCTCAGCCTTTGTCATTATATTTTAGCAAATGTCTAAGTCCATACTAATTAAGTAATTCCACCACATAACAACAACAAAGTGTTTTCGACAGTTATGAGAGCTTCGGCCATTTCATCACTTTGGGTCACACTTTAATGGTCAATGTTTTTTCCAGTTTTCATGATCTCTGTATGTTAAACTTAACTTTGACACTGTTTGACATCCATAAACCCTGTAAATCTTTGCCATTTTCTATTAAGTGATACAATATAAAGCTTCAGAACCTGCTATCTAACATGGGTTTGTTGGTTTTTGCTATTTTGGTACATGTATATTATGTTTGTCATTTCTTACCTTTGACCTCTGACCTTTAAAGCCGTGTTATAAGTCACCATGACAACTCATCTCATGCCCAGGCAAATATCCATTTTAGTACCATTACTTTCGCACAAAATGTCAATGAAGTAGAATATCTCATCCCCATACATGTAGAGTAAGGGTGAGACAATAGTTTTGTGCAAAAGGTGTACCTCTGGTTACTATTTAAATTGCAATTAAAACATTAAATCTTCCTTGACCTGCATGTCAGGTAAAATGTATTAACCTATTTGAAATACATTCTTGAAGCTTATTGCACATATTTATGACTACAATGTAAGTTACTGCAAAGATCACATTTGTGTTAAAGAAAGGAAACCAAAATATAAATATTCTCAAGGTAAACATGTTAATGGGAATATCAAATTATAATTTACAACTTAAAGGCATACCACAACACAAAAGATAGAAATATTTACCATTCCCCACTAATAGGCATGAAATTGCTTGACTTTATCATGCGATAACTTTGTTTATAATTTCAATTCCAATGACACATTCCTCAACCCCTAGGGAGAACCACTCCTATATATATACTCTAGTGCTTATGTGACGATGATGGCAGCTCCTTCCTGTGGTTTAAAAAATTGATATTTTCAAAATATTCAACAACTTTTTATCTTTTTCCTCATATTACAAACGACTGAATACTTAAGACCTTCCTCTACCCGTGGGAACATCCAATTAAAATACCCGATCTATTCCTATCTGAACTTGATCTTATCCTCCCGTACAGACTGAAAAACACTCATACACTGGCTGAGAGCTGATACTGTGAAGATTACCCTATCAAATGGCTTTATCAAGCAAGTGGAGAAATATTAAAAATCAAAATGTTTGGCAAAGAATTTTGAGCAAACTTGGCTGTTCGTTGGCACCGTCTGATATTTTATCCGAGCTGAGAAGTTGCAGAATAAAAATGTTGTATGTACATATCTCACCAACATTAGTAAATACCATCAACTGCAGCACAGTTCAAGGCAGATATAAAATCAACATGCAAAGATATTAAGCCTTCTGGAGCCTGTAAGACTCAAGGCAATGGCATAAAAATTCTGAAATATTTGCCAACTGTTTTGAAGTATGAAATTACAAATTGGGAAAACTGTATACAATTTGAATGGAATTTGGAAATAAGATTAAGAGATATAGATTGAGAATTTACATTGAAAACATTTTAAAGATATGCAAACGACTGTAAGACAATTCCAAAGTGTAGAATGATGAAAATCCGGCTGTGTTTGTTGATACTTTTTGAAAGTCAAAAGAAACGTTCAAAATGCAAAAAGGAATACAACCAGGCTTTATATTAAAAGTTATTTTCAATGTTGAGCTGGTAATCAGAACTTTTCAAAGTGGGTTCAAAGACCTCTCTGAAACTAGTGTGCATTAATCGTGTATTCTTGGATGTCTCAATTAGCAGATAACTGTGACAGATAACACCAGAAACAAGATAGAAATTGACAAGATACATATCAATTTAGAAAAAGAAAATTTGCACATATTATCACTTATAAACTGGCTAATGCAAAAAAAAACTTCTTGAATATTGTTTCAAGATGTTGTTATTTAATCGGATCAAATAGCAATATCAAAGCAGCTTGATAAATAATTCCAATAATTAGAATTAATAAGCCTAGAGCTCCTTGTGAAAGAAAACCTTATAAGGAATGTTGAAAAAAAAAACGGTAGCAAACGTAAATGTAAGAATAGTCTACACTTTGATTTGTGAAAAGAGTGAGAACAGTGGAGTATGTTTAAAATCAAATCAAACACTATCACATTTCAGTGGGAGGTTATGTCTCTTGCTATTCAATTAACTTAGAAGCAAAATGGAGGAGTGGGGGGGAGGAGGTAGAAACAGCCATCTCAGTTTGAACAGTGAGGTGTTGGAGGGGGCAGAAGTATGTTTCTGCCTCTCACTAATTACAAATGCATTCTACAAGACTTTCAGCTAAATTTTTTGTATTTGGCAACAAGGGCAGTGAAATGATCGATGTTTAGTTTCCTAATCTTTGCAACTTCTGACCTGTTTTGGTTGTAAATCATAAGAAAAATTGTCAAAACAATTAGTTGAAATTTGGACAGAGAAAGGTAAAGAGCAGCAATGGAAAAACTGAACTATTGAGTTTCTGGTGAAAGTTTGTCATAAGGGCCACAACATTTTTGATATAAATAAAATGAAAAAGTCAACATTTCAAAAAAATATTCTGACATTTGAAGATGTTCCTCCACATTTTGACATAAAACGTTGCAATTCTGGCATACATAGTCATCTAAATTTCTGTATAAAATGTCAAAATTTCCCTGAAAATAATGGAAGGTTTGCTACAAAATAGTCAATTTGTATGATGTCAAGGTTAAAAATTTTAGGATAACAAAATTGAAATTTCAAGAAGAAAGTTAAAGTTTGAAGATATTGGTCAAGAGATTTAGTCAAACTTTTGTTTGAAAGATAGAAAGTCCAAATTTGGGAATAAAAAGTGTCAAAATTATGGTAAACAACTTGAAATCGAGTTGAAATTTTGAAAAAAAAATATTCGTAAATTTTAGACCAATTTGTCGAAACTTTGACTAGCTAAAACAATCAAACTCTTGGCCACTGCTGTATCTGTTGGATTTCTGTCCCACATGTTTAGACAGCATCCTACCCAAATGTATTTTAAGGGCACCTTCATATTGTTAAGTGACGATTTCTTTTACTCACCTGGCAACATTACTGAGTACATCAGATGTATTGAACCTGATATCATTGTAACTGAATACTGTCTCTCCCCCTCCCCTCCCCTCTCCCCCCCCCCTCCCCTGATATCATTGTAACTGAATACTGTCTCTCCCCCTCCCCTCCCCTCTCCCCCCCCCCCTCATACTGAAGTACAGCACATATCTAGTTATTGGTAGGACACAAAAGATCAGACACCGACTGAGCGCAACTTTTGAATAATTTTTTTTCTAGGAATATTAAGTATTATTTTTTTCATCAGATCTACTGTCAGCAGTTAGCTCCCTTGGCATTAAAGCTTGTCAGAATTTCCAGATAACAACAATTATGACAGTCAGCATTTCACCGACACCCAAATGTGTTTTTAATACTATGCAGTCAACTATTCATAACATATTCCTAACTTGGATACTTCAAAAACTAACAGACAATACATCATTAATATTCTCCCAGAAAGTTAAAAAAATTAATATTTTGAAGTTTTTTTTTCTAGCTTCCAGACTGCAGGAAGAGACAGTATAAAATTGGCAGAAGGATACATTTTTCTTTTATTCATTATTTTCTGGATAGACGAGACGGAGCCTGCGTCTTTGATAAAGTTTACAAACTGTACAATTCATCTTTGGGGATGGTGTGGTAGTCATCATTCTAAGCGAGGGGGGATGTAAACTCTAAAGCTGTAATAACTAAACAATCACTCCACTGAGAACAAAAATAAAGCAAACATCAAATAACTGACAACATTTAATTGTAACTTGGATCCTTAAATACTAAACTTCACAAATACATCATTAATATGCTTCCAGGAAGTGTAAAAATTAATATTGTGAGACAACATTTTGGAGCTTCCAGACTTCATTCAGGAAAGACGGTTAAAAATTGGTGAAGGATGAACTTTAATTATCACATAAATGACAAATTTTAATGGAAACGTTAGCCATTATTTAAAGTTGCGAGACTCAAAGGAGACATTGTTAATATTAATATATTGTATTGCTTAAAATATCATTACTGAAGTTTATATTCCCAAACATTGATAGATTATATGTGAAATTATCTGTTGAAGTAAAGATCTTGCCACATAATTAAAGACATCCACATAACACGTCAGAAGCAGCCGATAGTAAAATGACGCTTATTTAACGTTACAATAGAAGTGCATTTCTGACGTGTTAAAGATAAAGCGTCCACTTCAATTCTAACTATATTCAGTCTCTTTATTGCACTGGTTCATACATGTTTAAATACCTAATTGATGTGATGGCAACCATTACCACAGGGCCAGCCTAGACCTGGGTCTCACTTGGGAGGTTAGAACAGCAACTCCCTGGTCTCACCAGATGTGCACTGATACACTAGGCCAGGGGATCCCTAACTGGGGGTGCATGAACCCCCAGGGGGTGCGTGAGTCCATCCCAGGGGCTTCGTGAGACGATTCTGAAAGTCAAAACTAGACTGAGTACTTTTTGTTGAACTAAAATCTGATATATCATATAATTTAGTAATGTACAAAAGTCGTAACTATCGACAAACTCTTTTCGCGTTCCATACGCATACATGTTGCCATATTAGTACCTTACTGTGCATGTGATAAATAACCGAATTATGAAACAGACGCAGGCCGCAATATTTGTTCATCTCTTGTGTTTTTTTCATTATATACAATATTACACTATAAACTTGATCTTTTACAAAGCATTGTTATGAGTATTATAGTATAATAATGACTCAGATCGTGTCTCGAAAAGTTGGGGGTTCGTGAACAACTCTGACATCCACAGGGGGTTCGTGGGGGGATAAAGTTAGGGAAACCCTGCACTAGGCCATCACATGTTAGACTGTCCCGCTACAATACTTTCATGGTAAGTTAAGAGTTTGTGACCCAATCCATCAGAGCTATCTCACTGTAAGAGCTCACTGATATGCAGGAAATAAAAAGAGACAGTCTGGATTAAGATTTCTGCACAGTTTGGAAAATATACAGGTACTGAATATGAAGATTAAATTTGTTTAATAAACTCCAGGGGAGTAAGTTTCTCATCAGGTTCAGACTTAAACTTACTGCATTCTTCAAGATTTTTATCTTGTTGACATTTGATGGCACTACAAAGTTGCCGTTTCATGAGATTGTTGTTTACGCATTCTTATGTTCAAACAGTAAGTTATGTTTAAACAGTAAGCAATACTTGTAAATTTCCTTTTGAATTTTCAAAAGCTTAATTTTCTTTCAAAACAAACATTTACAAAAAGTAGGGCATCCATACCCTAGGGAAACGCCCCTAAAAAAATTGCTTCGGCAATTTTTTTTTCTTTTTCGCCCATGATCATCCCCAAACTTCGCTTCGCCGCGCCACGAGACAGAAGTTCAATCATTGTGTGTTTATTCTACCAACATTGAACCTCAAAGACTTTCTGAAGATGGTGAAAAAAAAACACTCTAATTATCTGAAGAGTGGGCTCAGTCCAATTGTCAATTAAAAATAAGGGAATGATGTTAACTGGATCCCAAATCCTTATCTGTATTTATTTTTTTGGCTGACCTAGTTACCAATCACTTCAATAATGAATGCCATAATTGAAATTGAGTTTTTTATCTTATTGGAAGTATTGATTGGTTAGCTTCAACAACTAAGATGGCTCCTCCCTGCTGTAAGGATTAGGGGTCGCGATCTAGCAGGTTAAACAGGATATCCTAGGTTTAAAGTAATGCACTGTCCTCAAAGAGAAATTTCTTTTTATCACCGGCTTTTTGGGGTAGATTGGAGGAGAAATACACTTAAAAAAAACACATTTTTGACATTTAATTTAGCAATTGATGTAAATCTACAGAGGCAATTGATCTGGTTTAACATATGTATTACTGCTGATCACAATGAGCATAAAGCCCTCTATTACTATATAGTCCCTTTTAATAGTAACTTATGTTTTAAGTTTCCAAGAAAGCTATAAACCTACCAACATTGAATCAAGGTTTGTTTGTCATGAGATCAAAGTAGTCATTAACAAAACATTTAATAGATAATTCCGATGACCTTATTACCAATTTATGATCGTTTAAAACATCAGTTTAATTTTACATTCGATAACAGTTTTATATCTATTTCTATGATAAAAATGTTATGCAGACTGAGTTCTATACACAGCATGAAGCCTAACTGATTGCTTGATAAATCTTGATATCTTAGGCACCTGTTTTTATTTGAAGGAAATCCATTTATATTGGAATATAGTTTTCAATGTGTTAAGGCACCGTTAAAATATTAAGATATTTTGCTGCAATTCATTATAAAAAACAGATACATTTATATGGAAACATTAATGTGCCATCAAAATGTTGAGATATTTCTGAAAACATAGCAGAAATTTTTAACAAACTGTTTACAAACTGTTTACAAACTGTTTACAAACTGTTTACTGTTTACAAACTGTTTACTGTTAACACTTTGAACAAACTGACTTCTTGAAACTTATTAGTGAGCAATTCAATATTGTGCCGCAAAATGATAAATTGATAATTTAATATATTTCACCAATTCAACATAAATTGTAACAAATGATGAATTATGTTCAGAAAGTCATCGTTTCAACATTTTACAGCAAAGTGATAAATTAAATCATTTCATAAATCTTGTCAAATCACACTTTTGCAGCAAAATAAGTAAGTATGCTTGTATATAGAAAGTCATCATTTTAACATTTTGCAGCAAAATGATGAATTTCACCCAATTGCTGAAAAGAAGTCGACGTTGTGACGGCACTTTATACGTTCCCATACACATAGCTTTAAGTCAAAATCTCACTTTGCCATTTCAAATTGTAATAACTTTTGACCATCTGCCTCGGAAAGCATTAACTATTCCTTTACCTCATTGAATTGACTTTCTTCATCCTTCACTGCATCTCTCATCTCCTCCTCAACTAATGTTTGAATTCTTGTTTTCAATGGACTCATGAATATGATAAAGGCTTTCATATAAATACATGCAAAGAACAGTGAACATGACCAGAACGAAAATAACCTTTGGGTACTGTATTTACAAAAAAAAGAAAAAAATAAGGTTGCTCGAAAATATGCGAGTGTCAACTCGACAGTATTACTTTTTAAAGAGCAGTTAAGTTATTTATGTACAGGACTGTCACTTCTGAACAAGAACACTTGAATAAATACAAAATGTCAGAATAGGTTTATGAAAAAAAAACTTAAAGAAGTAAATTTTCAATACAAAAGAGCTTTCAGACTACAAAACCTACTATGCACAACTTACTGGCAGACGTTCATAGCCAATTTGACTATGCATTTATGAGAACCAGTGCAAGAGTTGTTGTCATTTATAGTTGACGTCAACTAATTCTGCCATTTTGGACTACAAACAATGACTGGGAACTGGACAATGCACTTATATGAGTCTGGTGTAAGTAGAATGTGGCTAGAATTTCAACCAGCCAATTTTGTAAGAAGTTTTAGTTCTGTTAAGAAAAAACTGCAAAACTAGAAACCGCATCACATTTGGCCACTTGCTTAAACATGGGTAGTGGATCAGTATAAATTATTCGGAAAAATCCAAACCACCTTCTGTTTAGTAAACCACCTTCTGTTTCCAAGCATACCAACTAAACCACCTTCTGTTTCCAAGCATACCAACTAACCCACCTTATGTTTCCAAGCATACCAACTAACCCACCTTCTGTTTCCAAGCATACCAAATAACCCACCTTATGTTTCCAAGCATACCAACTATAAACCCACCTTATGTTTCCAAGCATACCAAATAACCCACTTTCTGTTTCCAAGCATACCAACTAACCCACCTTTATGTTTCCAATGATATATATAGTAAGTTTGGAATATACAGTGATATGTTTCCAATGATATATATAGTAAGTTTGGAATATACAGTGATATCAATCTCTGTACAATTTTCGAATTATTTTTTTAACCTCAAGTTGAACTTGCAATGGCCATACATATCTGTAAATTTATGTCATCCAATATTCACTACAAGACCGACTTAATTCAATTATTCCAAAATTTTATCTCAACTTAGACCAAACCGTCCGAGCACTTCGTTACAACTATCGTTGACTTTGTTCATATTCATATTTTTCCCATATCACTGGATTATCATATTGATAATCATTTTACACACATTAACTTGCACGATGTGGCATCTAGACCAAAAAAAGATCATTTCTAAGTTTGAATTTGTTTTGAGTTTGCATTATTATCTCTTCTTAGTTCTTGGCTGGATTTCTTGGATAAGTTCTCATTTGTTTTGTTCTTTGTCCCTCCTCCCCCTGACAGCATTTTAGATTTCACCATACAAGAAAGGCAGAGGGATTCTACACTCTCTATCTACAGCAACAATTTACTCCAAATAGTAGCCAAGCTTTCTCTTCCTTCTTGCCTCAATGCCAAGTCCAAAAACAGACTTTTCAGAGATCAATGTGTCAAATGCTCTGTATCCTTGGGTAATCCAGTTCTGGTTATGTAAATTAGTCAATGAATATGATAATTAGAAAAAACTCACTTTCAAAGGTAAATCAGTTATTCCTAAGTAAAACGATCTCCAGAGTGATATCCCGAGGTGTTAACTTTTAAATAGCAAGTTTGGGTTTCCAGGTCAACAGAAGGCGGGGGGGGGGGGGGGGGGGGGAGGACCTTAACGTTAAAGGGATGTAGTCATCAGATCATGATGCTGTAAAGTCATGCTACTTAAAACTGGTTTGGTTTCATCCTCTTGGAAGCCTCCTGATCTAGATTAAATTTAGATGACCAAATGAAAATTTTGAATACAGGAAAGGGGGAAAGAAAAGGGTGCTTAATAATCAGTACGTGTGAAGGTATCAACATTTATATTTGACATTGCCCCAAGATACGCAAAGTCTACCAATAAAGACGAAAGAGACCGAATGAGGTCAAAAGTCAAAGAAGACAGATATCTTCTAAAACTGGATAAATTACACAGGAAATTTGCAAGGAAAGTGCAAAGGAAAATTCATTTTTGACTTATTTAATACAAATATAATGCAAACATGGACTGTGAATTTGCATGCAAATCCATATATCATGTCAGTGAACTTGAAGCAAACAAGTGGCAATGTCAAAGATGCACAACTACCAAAAAAGTTTTCTTTTCCTTCATAATTTCATATCAATTTTCTACTTTCAAAAGTGGAGGCATCAAAATATTAATAATACATTAATGTTCATTGCAATGTTTTATCTATTACAACCTTTGTAGCAACAGTTGAAACCGTATTCAATCCAAAGTTTAAAGAAAAACAAAGACAAAAACATAAACATAAACATAAACAAAAAGAAATTAATTGCTTTTTGTCAATGTGCATCTATGACAATGTTTTTAGTCTGCTGCAAATTAATATTTTGAAAATGGCACAACAAAAACCTTAATAAAAAAATTGGACATAAATGCAGAAATTTCTTTCAACAAAACTTCTAAACTATTCAAAGCTACAACAAAGTGACCATTGGTTGTACAGTATTAGGTTCTGGCAGTGCATTACACTGTTAATAGTACAGTATAGTGCATACATACTTCAAACTGATACATGTCTATTATACTAATTAAGCATTGTTAGCATATTTATAGTGTCATAGTTTCATACTCCATATTTTCCCTTCAACTATTACTCAGAGGCTGGCCCACTACCATAGCAACATCTCTCTGATTATTAATTTGTTGCTAAGTGCTAAGCTTCTTGTAGAAGGATGAATGCCAAACCATCGTTGCTGCTAATATGTTACATGCATCTGCTCCTATATACTTGTACAGGGCATGGTATACAGTATACTCTATAATATTAAGTAATACTAAGTAGAAGTACCTTTGTAGTGACCCCAAACAAGCAAAGCAGATAATCAACTCCATTCATCAACTCATTTCCTGACCACTTTATTCAAAAGAGAAAGTCTTGATTATCAAGCACAGGGTTTTGTTCCTGGACAAAATGTAAGGTAGTGAATGAATTCAAATTGAGTTATTACTGAAGATAACTATGTTGAAGTAAACACTATAGAACAAAACCCTTTTTCTTATCACTGGCCATCAACAATTTCCGAAAACTCGTTTAATGTTCTTCATAATTTTCCTGCAGAAAGGTAGTATAATTAATATTAATGCCCAATAATTGAAGTTTCTTGAATTGAAAGTGAACTGTAATGACAGTTACTTCCTGTTCAACCATTTCTCTCATTTTCAGCTACTAATGAAAAACATAAAGTTACTGATGAGGACTCTCAGCAGTCAGTGCTGAACAAACCCAGTGCAAGAGTAGGTGAACTGAGTCAGTTTGCTGACCTCAATAGCAAACTAGGGTTAGGCTGTACAACTGCATGCAGACATATGTAAGGTACAGTATTGTTTGATACTTCAGTACATATAAAGGTGTACTTGGACACTAAACAGCTGGGAGCAGACCTGTGCATGGTACAGAATTACTGAGACTTCATTACTGTGTACATGTATGCTGTACAAAAATCAATAATTCATATCGACCAATAAACAAAAACTTGAAATCCTTTCATAAAACAGCAAACCATTACAAATTTCACAGCCATGTTACCCTTAAAGTGAAATGTTTAATAATATTGGCCTAGTGCCTGCCTTATTTTATATATGCACAGTTTGCCCTGTACATGTAACACTAGACTCTGCTAACCAGTACTGGAAGGTAAATTCTTTTCATACTAAAAGGTCTTTTTTATCTTTAATCTGAAAATGTGTGACTTGCCCAATTTTTCTCTCTAAAGGTCAATGTCAATGTCTTATTTTTTTATGTTTTATTTCATTCCTACTCGAGTTCTGGCCAAATTTGTTCCCGCAGCTTGAACACTAATTAACAGAAAACTGTTGCAGCCAAGGCCGATTTCGAATGGCTTAAATTTGGGCAGTAATTTCACACCTCACACCTCCTCCAGTCATATAACACTTTCCATAAATTATGGGCACTTTCTCTTTATCTTTCGCCCGTCAACCATACAGAGAATAAAATCTCCATAAACATGTCTGACTTCTCCTACAGTGATGTTATTAAAAGAAAGCTCTAAAGCTTTCTACGTTTAAAGATTAAGACCAACTTATCTCATTTTCTCTCTCATCGGTTTTATGTACCTTTAAAGGTTCAAGAAACAATAAATGGTTAAAGTATTAATACTCAATATCTTGCATGGATACATTTTTCATCGCTTATCCCTTGTGCGATAGGTCAGTCCTGAAACAATCAATTTACAAGTTCTTCTTGACGATAATTTCAGAGTCAACATCAACCACTGGCTCGTTTGAAGATCGCCGGCGAAGTTTATCATCAATTGATACCGACAGAGAAAATTTGCATTCATAACTAATTATGAGGGCGCCACAAGCAGAGATAACCGTGTCATAAAGCTTCTTATATCAGCTGTCGGTAAGATTAGGGTATTTACCTTCGAGCCGATTGGTCTAATATAGTCAATGTAACTCAGGCTCAATGTTGATTAACTAAAATGAAACACAGATTATTATTTTACAATTTGGACTTTGCTTAGTCAGAGTGCTCGAGCTAGCAACCAGTGTTTGTTATGGTAACTTTCATAAGTTTTCACTTTATGATTTCTAATCTTCAGGGCAAAGTCTGTCTGAGGGGATGAAACACTCTCTCCTAGAAACAATAGAATTTTGAATACGTAAATTGCGAATGTAAATCACTTCTGACGTTAGTCTTACGTGCTCTTTATATACGCACATACATGTACATGAACAACCACATAAAATGGTAAATGATTTTTATGGATTTGTTTTTGAAGCTGACAAAAAGGTTGCAAGATCCCATGAGAGATTTAAGTGGCATTACAAAGAAGATTGACATTTGCACAGATGCTTGTCATAATTTGTGCCATCTGATACCAGTCGATGAGGTGAAACTGACTTCATTTCTACAACACTTCAATATATTCTTTTGGTTAATATCAACATGGAGATTTATTCAAGCAGGCCAAGAATGAGGTGAACTTTGCTGGCCACATGCCAGTGGATTTTGCCAATTGCCAGTAGAAAAAGCAAAAGTACAGGCATTTTCTTCCAGTAGACATTAAAGATGATAACACATGACATACAGCTGGTCCAAAATCATCAGTTGAAGAATCACCATGACTTCTGTTCCTAACTTAATAATCCTGTGGTAGTACTGCATATTATCAGCAAATACTACTGGGTGCTGCTTGTAAGAGCCTATGTACAGTAACTCATGTGTGTTGTAACTAGGATAATACCAACGAGAACTTGATATTAGCCAGTAGATTTGGAAGTAGTTGCATTTTTAGCAAGTGGTTTCAAGTATTCAATTCAAAGCCTGCCAAGTAAACCTTTTCTCGCTCTCTCTCTCTGCATTTTCTCTTCTTGGTTTTTTTCGGGAAAAGCAAACTTAAAGGCATTGAAGACTCGCCCCAAACAGCGTGCCGCCATCTTTAAAAAGTTAACTTTCGGTTGCTTGCAAGTGAAGTTTTTCTCTTGTCATTACAAAATGCAGACAGTAATGAAACGTGATACCTTGTCATCTTTAGCTGGACCTGAGATGTGGGTATTGACTGCAGCTGTATGTACTGACTGTACACTAGTGTCTAATTACCGACGGTAGCAAGCTGTGTGTGTATTTTCTGGGATCGATGGTGGTGTCTAACACTTCTGTTACACCTCATTCGAAACTAGGTCAGATTACCGGCATTAGACGTTTCTTTTTGCGCGAGTCTTCACACCCTTTAAACACCATCTTAACCACGTTAGATAGAGATGCGAAGGATTGATTGAATGAATCCCCGTAAGGTTTTGGTATTTTTATTCTTATTTTAATTTTTTTAATTTTGGGGGGGGGGAGGGGGGTATTAAAGGATAGAAGGAATGTCAGTTTTGATATTTCAAAGTCCAAGGGTACAAAAAAGAAAGACAAATTTGAGTCTGTTATCTCCTTAGTAGCTATTTTAGTTTCCCAGATATTCAACTTCAGAATGTGGTGAATCTTTGGAATGTTCATTTAATGTTCATTAAGAATAAATCTCTGATGACCTTGGCTCTTAATTACATACAGGAAGGTCATTGTTAATCCATGTTAATAAATTTGAATTAACCAACCAAATGTTGTCCTTGATATGAATAATTAGAGCACCTGTGCATGACCTTCAAAGACATTTTTCCTGGATAAATTTGTAATACAATGCAAAGAACAAGAACATGTTATATGAAGCCATAAAAGTCTCATGTTTTCTGATTCAGTTTTGTATTGTGTGTGTGGAATTGATCAAGAACAGGCCTTGAAAATCAGGCTATTTACTGGTTTAATTGGAGTTTACCGTTTGCCAGTAGAAAAAGTAGGCACTGCAGGCATTATCCTGCCAGTAGACATCCAGAAGACTATAACATGATAAGTTGGTGAACAATCCTGCCAGTAGACATCCAGAGGAGTATCACATGATAAGTTGGTTAACAATTATCATTCATACCATCAGCATGGTGTCTGTGAGGTACATGAGTTCTGTAGTTATCATCAGCAAATAATAACAGCCTGCCGCCAGAACTTGTCTGTGTGCTGTTATTCAGGAAAATGCCATTGAAAACTTGAGTTTTATCCAGTAGGTCTCTTAGCACTGGCATTTTTTTTAGCAATTGGCTAAATTTCTAGGCCTGCTAATGGTCTGTGTGTTAGACTTAATAGTCTAGCCTATAGATCCTCAGATCTATGCTTAAAGGGTCATTTCCCAAAACTTAACAGTGGTATATAGCTACAACCTGGACTGGTAGCAGTGCTGTTTAGCACAACCTGGACTGTCAGCAGTACTTTTTGCAAATACAACCTGGACTGTTAGCAGTGTTGTTTAGCACGTATATAACCTGGACTGTTAGCAGTCCTTTTAGCACGTACAACCTGGACTGTTGGCAGTGCTGTTTAGCACAAACAACCTGGACTGTTAGCAGTACTTTTTAGCACATACAACCTTGATTGTTAGTAGTGCTGATTAGCACATACAACCTGGACTGTTAGCAGTGCTTTTTAGCATGTGTACAACCTAGACTGTTGGCAGTGCTTTTTAGCACATACAACCTGGACTGTTAGCAGTGCTTTTTAGCACATACAACCTGGACTGTTAGCAGTGCTTTTTAGCACATACAACCTGGACTGTTAGCAGTCCTTTTTAGCACATACAACCTGGACTGTCAGCAGTCCTTTTAGCACGTACAACGTGGACTGTTGGCAGTGCTTTTTAGCACATACAACCTGGACTGTCAGCATTCCTTTTAGCACATACAACCTGGACTGTTAGCAGTGCTTTTTAGCACATACAACGTGGACTGTTGGCAGTCCTTTTTAGCACATACAACCTGGACTGTTAGCAGTGTTTATTAGCACATACAACCTGGACTGTTAGCAGTGTTTATTAGCATATTACAACCTGGACTGATAGCAGTGCTTTGTAGCACATACAACCTGGACTGTTAGCAGTGCTTTTTAGCACATACAACCTGGACTGTTAGCAGTGCTTTTCTTATCAAACTTAACTTTGTGCCAAAATTCATCCTTTAAAAAGTTGACAATATAAATTTGCATTTATACCTTGTCATACACCTCGAACTCTAAAATTCAGATAATAAATTGCATAGAGACCACCACTATAATATGGAAGTCATTATCACCAGTGATCAGCATTGGTTGCTAAGGTGACTATCATTCCGCTCAAGAAGGATATATATTTTAATAGATATAGTCACTCACAATCCCTTCAGGGTTAATAACAATAATGACCAATAATCTTTAATTTAGCCACCACATCTTCATATCTGCAGCATCGGGGCATTGCGTAAAACGTATCAATTTGTGTGTTTTTACACATGATGTAAGTGCGAGTGTTTCTTAAACTGGAGTGATGGTTTTGAAACACACTACATCATGACCGGTACATTTGAGACTGTCGCCGTGCATGAAGTGAGGACGATTTTCTGTCTATGACAAATTGGAGAGAACATGGGACCATACAAGGTCCAAGGGCTTCTCATTCATAACAGTTACTCTTGATCATTGACACTAATTTGAGACCCAAAAAAAGCCATACTTTATACAAACAAGAGAAACACAAACCTAGTCTTATTGCTGACAATACTTGAGCTATAAACAAAAGCAGACAATAATTGATACTATGCTACATCAAAAATAGTTTGTAGAAGTTTTCTTTAAATTTGAATTTTATCAAGGGAAATAACTGAAGAATGATTGATCACTAAAACCAATCTAGCCACAGTAATGTAGAGACCAGTAGTTCCCCTTGTCCCAATTATACTAAAAGTATGGATTCACAGATTTTGATGTGTTTTTCATGGCAATGCTTTCACTACTTAGAGAAAATGAAGACAATAGCAAAAAGCTGGTGAAATTCTACACCATTTATTCCCTCCTTAGGAAACAGTTTTGTATTTAGTATTCAGATGCTATAACTTCAAGAAATGTGAATAGAATAACTTGCTTCGAACTGTCTTCAAAAAGTACAGTATCTACAGGTTTTCTAAAAAGCTAATTAAAATCATGGATGGGAAAATAAATTGGCAGTCCTGGTAATTTTCATGAAACTAATTTATATCAATTCTGATTTGATAACAACAAGAATATACTCCACTGGCAAGTCTCATTTACTACAAGTTTGAAGAAGGATGTATGATTCTGAGAAAGACAAAATTATAATGATCTCCTCGGGGTTTCAAAACCCTGCAAAATCATGATCCGAAACAAGTTGTGGGAATTGACGATCCAAGCAGAAATTTATCACAACAATCACACATGAAAAACAATGATAGAAAAATAAGAACCAAAAAAAAACTGAGATACATTATAACAGTAAAGATAGAAAACATGAGTAGGGTCTTTAAATTGAAAGTACCGTTTTCTATTAGAGGTGCTCGTTTTCTGCTTAATGATCAAAGGCCGTCATCTGTTCTAGCAAACATGTTACAGGAAATTCAGTAAGGTTTTACTACTAAGAAAGTTACTACGCATTCTTACCACCCTCGCTGGTGATGATGTTGTCATACAGAGACATTTACAGAGACAAGAAGATAAAACAGTTACATTTTGAAGACAAGGGGTAAAGGACTAGAAACTAGTAGAAATCTGATCAAAAATGGAAATAAGTTTTGTCTGCTTGGAAAGCTCAACCGATTTCATTTTATCAGCACCCTCAAAGAAAATGCTGCCAGAAAACCAGCCCTCAAATATGTATCCTACTTATGGCATAACATTCTTCCACCATTGTATTATGAACAAAACTATGATTATATTTAATTATGTAAATGCAATTATGTAAATATTTCAATTGATCATGTGTTAATGAGCTGCAGAACTGAAACGTCATTAAAATGCTGAAAGTTTCATTTATTCATGAAATTTCAGTCTGTGATCTGGGATAATGCTATAATTTCTGCTAGGCCTAATTTGCATAAATCTAATTTTCCACAGATTTTGTCGAGTAGTTTACTATGATTCCTGACAGATCCTAGACCTGTGTGTGAACTTTTGGGCTTGCCTGGTATTGGTTTAGTCATAACAATAATTTGTCAGTTTTCATTTACAGCATTACTGAAAACACAATCGCAATCAGTTTTACAAATGCACTCTGAATCCAATGACTTTTATAAAGTGCAGCTTGTTGAGTTGACTTGGATATATTTTACAAATCTCTGATATTCAATATTAATTTATTACAAAATTGTAGTTCAGTAGTCTAACCAGTCAAGTATTCATTGTACAAAAAAATCAGACATTTGGAAAATTTCTGTTTTACTCTTTAGATTTTATGAATTCCTAAATATGAAAAAAAAAATACTAATTATTTGTAAATTAACCCTGATTTGGGCAAACAAAGTTAGGAGGGTGTCATTTTGACCTATTTCAACCTTTTTTTTTAGACTATTTATCCGTGAAATTACTGAACAATTACTGAGAGATTTTATTTATTCCTAAATATGAAAAAGAAAAAAAACTAATTATTTGTAAATTAACTCTGATTTGACATGCAAAGTTAGGAGGGTGTCATAATTTTGACCTATTTTAGTCTTATTTTTGAGACTATTTTTAGGTGAAATTACTGAGCAATCACAAAGAGCTGCTTTAAGTACTGTCTGCATGCTTACTACACAGGGGATCAAGTTTCTAATTGCTGTGATTGCACTATGCAAACAGCCGTGGGGCATACATAAGTCATAACCATAATGTGAGGATGGGGAATTTTCCTTGTGTTTAGATCTAATAATCTCCCACAATTCCTTGTAGTGCATGGTAGTAAGATATATCAAACAGCCAGATATTCAACAGGTAGAGTACAGTAAGACATAGTACATGACTTCATATCTGAAAATCACATGATCAAGGATGTCAAGGATGAATTTTACATAATTTATTTGTATTATAGAAGGAGATGGTCTAGGATATATACACACAGGCATTGCAGGTAACCATTGATAGGGATACTCAAACGGTAGTAGTTGATTCTTTTACAAATGTGGTGTAAATTGCTGCTAACTCGCCACGTCCGCAGTTAACAGGGGGTGCTATCAATATTGGTCTTTAATATCTAGTTCCGTGAAATTTGACAAGCTGCAGTCTCTGAACACAGATCATGATGCTACCATGAGTTGACCATAAGTACACAGTTTTGTGTATAATTATTGAAGAGAAATCTTCAAACTGCAATCAATAACAACGTTTTCTGTACACACCCACCAAGACAAGCAGGAACAATAAATGCACAGATCCTACTCGTTCTGTCAAACACTCATAAAGAACTGTACACACCCATCAAGACAAGCAGGAACAATAAATGTACAGATCCTACTTGTTCTGTCAACCACTCATGAAGAACTGTAGACACCCATCAAGACAAGCAGGAACTATATGCAGCAAATGTACAGATCCTACTTGTTCTGTCAACCACTCATAAAGAACTGTACACACCCATCAAGACAAGCAGGAACTATATAAGCAGCAAATGCACAGATCCTACTTGGCCTGTCAACCACTCATAAAGAACTGTACACTCATCAAGACAAGCAGGAACTATATACAGCAAATGCACAGATCCTACTTGTTCTGTCAACCACTCATAAAGAACTG
>KN882806.1:5202-25726 GCA_000934455.1 Apostichopus parvimensis
ATTAGACAGGTTTTTTTGTATAGAAAAATTGTCACAGCAAGGAAGATGAAACAACAGCCCCCCCCCCCACACACTCATTACTTCATAATAATGGACAATAACAATCACCATTCCATACTCATTCACAATTAAAAGAGATAGCTAGCTGTCAAATTTCCCTCCAATGGAATCTCCAGATTCCTTTGAAGATATGCTCATTTATACTTCAACCTCCCGAAAACCAGAGGAGGTGCATCAGTGTAATTATGTTGTAAAATAGATTATTAATTATGCATTTCGAGATCATTCTCATAATTTTATGGTGAGAATTTCATAGTCCTGTCATCAGAGCTATTAGAGTGAAATTATTGCAGATGACATATATATATATGTATATATATATATATATTCATATTTACATATATTCATATATACATATATTCATATATGCATATATATTTTATGTACATCTCTACATATATACATCTATACATACATATAGAGAGAGAGAGGGAGCACAGTGTGGATGTATAGATTCCATGCAAATAGGTATCATGAGAAAATATTACATCATAATCATCAATAATAATAACGATAATCATAAATAAATTAAAAATAAAGCATAGCTTGTAGTGAATAATGCCACCAAACCTACCAAGATCGCAATTAACAAAACCCCTCCTCCTCCCCACCTTTTCAAGAAAATCAAGCAGTTATTATTAGCTCAATCTGGTCTTTAGACCTAATTATAGACTTAATTTGTACCCTACACATGTCCTTGAATGTACCATTTAATGACTAAAATTTTCATTTTACTACTGGAGGACTCCCCCCTACTAAATGGGGGTCGGCTCCAACCAGCTCGAGTGAAACACCCCCTCCTTTATAAGTATCCTAGGTCTGCCCCTGTAAATGAGGTAGTATTTTACTTCAAATTTTATTACATTTTTCAACTCTGTGCCACCCAGATCTATACTCTCAGATGATATGCAAAGTGCATATTGAAAACCTTCAAAAGGCCACTCAATTGTCTTCTGTTTTTTTGTTGTTAAATGAAACATGCTTAGTTGAGCTTACTGACGTCCACTGTTACAGGGTTTTACGGTACCGAAAGCAACATCATACAGTTTCGCTTTAAAGAGATAACAATCAAATCATGGATGACAAACACATATTTCAGATGGAATACTTAAATTAAAAAAATATAAAATAGCCAAGAGAATTTGGTAAATTATTAAATACTCTTAAGTATGCAATGAACAAGATCTTTGTACTGAACAAAAACAAAGATAACTTTTATAACTCTTATTTACATATTTTGAATCCAAATGACACAACATGGTATAGTATTACTTGCCTTTGGGATGTTGTTGAAAGAAAAACAACTCCAGCTTGTTTACAGATGACGCCTCTACTCCACACGTTAGCTAACGTATTATGAGAGAAAAACAAGTGATGTATATTTTACGATTTTTTTCCACCCTTTAACAAATTTTCTCGTCCGTCCATGAACCCCGGGCGATTGCCCATGTAACATTTCGACACCGTGGAGAGGGATGACAACAATTAGAATGTTAAAAACTTGAAAAACACAAACCTCCAGAGCGACTCGTTGCTTTGCGACCGCTCGGCAGACTTTTTCGTACATCTGCGTATTGTGTATGCCCATGCCACAGAATATTGAAAATGCCTGAAAGGTAACAAACAAAGATGAGATAAAAATAAAATTACACAATAGACGAGACAAATATCATGTAAGCTAGACGAGACTTATATAAGCAAGATGAATAAAATCTTGAACTTGAGAAAGAAAAACTTAACAATGCATGCTGGGAAATGTTTATTTCATCATACCACAAAATTAACAATGCATGCTGGTATATGTTGATAAAAAAGATGATAAAAAAACTTATTTGATGAAGAATTAGACACAAAATTATAAATAAATGCGATTCTTGATGACAAAGATCTGAACTATTCGATTTGATCTATTTGACATGAAAAGACAATAGACAACACAAGACACATGGTGTAGGGATAACACAGAAAATTCTGTCCAGCAGAAATATTTCCATTGTGGTTCATGAACTATCATAATTAATATAAAAAAAACTACAAAAAATGGTTGATTTAAAAGATAAAGATAGTGGGAAAATGACCTAAAAGTATGCCAATTGGGGGGGGGGAGGGAAATAATGACAAAACAAAAGTTATGTAAATGATGAGTTGCTGGTGACCTGCACCATTAAATTACAATACAGTTCATCAGCATGTATTGCCATTTGTCCATGAAAGTAAAACAATTTCAACAAGCATTTATATTGCTTCCCTCAAAAATTTTTTCACTCGTATGAGATATATATGTAGCTAAATTTTAATGGTTTTAATGGTGAATTTCTGCAAAAGATTGGAACGTCCTTAACCTACAGAAATTCACCTTAAGAAACCTAAGGGGAAAAAATACTTGGTGTGCTTATATTTTCAGAAAATATTAATTCTCTTTTAGCTTTTTTTTACTTCTTTTTTAAAAGATATTTTTGTTTCATGTCCGAGAAATTATGAGGGTATTATATACTAGCTATACCCACTTTAAGGCAGAAAACTGCTCTGTTGCATTGTTTTAAAGTATGTCAATTTAGTAATGCAATACATACACCAATTTGACAACGACTTAACTAGAAAGCTTCATTAAAAGACAAACAGTTAAACAAGAACTTTCTTATTCAGAACCACTATTATCTTACACGAAATCATTATACACTTAAGTATAAACCAACTTTACAAAAAAAACCTATAAATTCTTAAAATCTTTCTCTTTCTGTCATTCATAGATCTGCTTGCTTCCTGTTGACAATGTTATGATACCTCTGCCAACCATTTAACTTTGCAAAATGAAACTGAGAATTTAACTATTTCTTGGAACAAATTGTTTTCCTCCCCCAAAATTTGACACGGCGGTTTAAGTCAATAACAAAAACGGCTGCGACGTTGTCATCTCATAAGTTTGTCTTTAAATTCCTGTTGTCGGTGTTAATTACTTATTCATCTCATTTCTTTGTAATGATTATATGCATTTGAATAACAGGGTAATTAAATCTAAACAAAACAATTGTGTAACTTCCTGTGCATGACTTACTGTCTTCAGTAACTCATCGATATAGTTTATTCCAAACCCACATGACCACCAAATCATGGATGATTCAGGCTAATATTAAAAAGCATTTCATTATTCATCAATTTTAACCAAAACTTGTGGTTATATATTTCCTTTCCACAAAGATGTTGGCATTCTTCTCGTGACAATTTTTGCCATCAAAATGATTTTGCCTTAAATTCATTTGATTTTCGTCTTACTACAACGCTTCGGTCGTTGACCTCCCCCCCTCCCCCCCCTCTCTCTTCAGTCAGAAATCAAATGTCAGGTGGCATGTACGAGATCACAGGTGACAATCATTTTCAACGGAAGTAGCAGCTCATGAATACGGAGTAAAAGAGAAAAAGCCAAAAAAACAGAAAAAAAAAAGCCGCAACGGTAAAATCGATCCCGATAGAGTGTAGTGGTGATTTGTTCGAGAAACCTGACACCAATACGTGTCTTGAATGTTCGTAGAAGGCTGTAGAGGTTCCTTAACCGTACGAGGGGTTACAGATGCCTCGACTAACGCAAGCCTCCGGGGTTGGAAACCGGAATGACATTAAATTCTGACCGAATAGTAAAGCAAGGAAAAAGTAAGTATCTATCACTTACTGAGGCAGCTTAGGAATGAGTTTGAGAAGGACGTGTGAGGTGTGTTGTTTGTGCATGTGTTGGTTTCATATGCTCATCGCGAAGCAATGTTGAGGCGAGTAAAATGATACGGGTACAGGGATGATGGACTAGTACAGTTACATACTGGTAAATAATAACAACACAGTTATGAAGCTGTTCACAAAGGTGCCATAAAGGATGAATACAAATGTATAGAGGAGGGTACAGTATATATATGTAATGAAAGTCATATCAAGTTTTTCAAAATAATGAAAACAAAATGTTTTCAAAAACTTTCGAAATTTTTACTGCAAAATTGGGATAATGAGGATGCTATAAAATTTAGTTCTCATATGTACAAAATTCTTTTTCTCAACAGGCGAACATATTTGAACAATGATATTTCAACTGTGCAATCTTTACACTTTCATGGAATGCCTAAAGAATTTAACCATAACTTGTTTCAAGTCTTGAGGGAGGTGAACAGCACAAAAAGAATTGAATACTGATAGGATAATACTGTGTTTTGATTGCTTTATCATGGTATATATGTCACAGACTATATCCAGAGCTAAGAAACCCCCCCCCCCCCCCCCCCCATCCACCTGATTCTCCTGTGATTAGTCAAAATTTTTTCACAAAACTTTAACAAAATCAAATCCAAAGTTACCCGTGAACTATTCCTTCAACAAGGATCTGAGTATTAACGAATGGTTCCGAAAACCCTGAAAGAGGTCATTCTCAATTTTAAGGTGACCTACTTTCATATTTCCAAATGTAAATAAGTAAATGATTCAGAGTGAGCCATGCATTGGTTTTCACCCATCCTAGAAACTGATCTGTGGCTAATCCAGAGACCAATCTGATTTTGTTGTGATAGAGGGTCAGAGTTCAAGTGAATGGACAGGTACAATCAAAGGCAATCAAATTTATTTTTGAAATTAAACTGTTGAAATAGATTCGAAAGAATCTTTCCTTTTTATAAATATTTAATATTCATGCAAAGGAAAGTTCATCAAAGATTCAAAGTGTATATTTGGCATATGCTCTTACATCTGGACATGCCAGTCTTTTTTGTTGTTGCAAGCTTTTTTGCTTGTTTCTCATTTCCATGAATTTAATAATTTAAGTCATAAAAATCAGAAGATGGCAAATCCTGCTTAACAGGCCCGGAGGATAATTTTGTTTGTACAGACTAACAAATAAGGCCTTTTTGAGGTTAGGTAAAGTCTTTCTATGCTTTACTTAATAATGTATTGTATGGAAAAGGTTCAGCAAAATGTCATTCCTCTGTGACCTCTGCCCTTCATATCACATAACTTTTTTTTTCTACACGTTTGTTTCTGTTTCTCATATTTATGATATTTCATGAAAAGTCACCAAACTCACAAAAGATGACAACGTACTTAACAGCTGGAGGATTATTTTCAAATTCAAGCCCAGCTTTCAGTCCAATTTAACTGATGACTCTGTTATATGGTCAGTCTGTGACGGGAAATACTCATGAATACTACTGAACGTAAACAGCCAATTGGAAAAGTTTAGATATTCACTTTGATACAATGGGGCAGGAGCCCGGGGGGGGGGGCACTGGGGGCACGTGCCCCCCCACTATTTCCAAATAGCAAATGTGCCCTACTGGCAAATAAAATGTGCCCCTTTGATGAAGAACTGTCTTTTGAATATCTTAAGCCTTTGTTAAGTTTAATATTTTATTTGAATTATTTATTTTTAGTCTTTACATTTTAATATGGCATTCCAAATCTTTTTGTAGCACGGTTAACAATAAACAATCTCAATAAATAGTATTGATAGCATACTAACACATCATATATATTTAAGTGCTATGGCCGGTGTGTATCAGTTTATAGCATAACAAGTGGTGGTTGTGGAATGAGAAAGTGCCCCTCTGATGTTGTGCCCCCCCCCCACTTTTTGGAAGCTTCCTACCCCCCTGCTTCGATAGTTCAAACTGAAACTTGAACCTGCCAAACTAATGCCTTATTTTTTGTTATTGGATTTTAATAACGGACCACCATTGGAAAAGAAGAAACCGTTATCGACTCGAGAGGCTGTGGTTATAGCTTAATATTTCGGCAAAATTCTTTAAAGGATGTTGGTGAAGACACAAATTAAATGTTGATATTTTCATAGCTGCACAATGCCAGGCTGGCTTTTAATTCCAGACAGAACTATTACTCAGTGGGATCTCTAACAGATTATCAAGGGTTTGCCCAAATATATGCTTAAAAGGTCAAAGATATCATAAGAAAGTCGAATAATGGTTATTCGTTACCAAAGTTTCGACATTTGAGAGCCATCGTCAAAAGTCGCTAATTATTAATTAATAATTAATAATCAATAGAGCAGAGCTTATAATCTAGCTGAAAGTAAACTTTCTTGAAAACTTAAGAAATCACTGTAAAATTCTGACACATTACTACCGATGATCTTTATAAAAATGATGTCACTTTCCCGCAACTGCACTTATCGCATAAATTAATTTTGGACTTACTTCAAACATATCTTCATCATTTTTGTTAAATGGGCTACCGTCCAGTTTGTTGACCAATAGGCTGACTCCTTCAATAGCCCCACTGGCATTCTTGATAGGCATACAGAGCATCTGTTTCGTGTGGAACCCAGTGTCCATATCAACCTGAAAATAGAAACAAAATCATTGAAGGTAAAAAAAAACAAAATTGTTATCAAAACTGTTTGTGGTTTTAATATCATCCCAATAGCTGCTTCTAAAATCAGATATACTAACCAAAATAATCTGATATAGAAAATTTGGTGTCCTTCCCCTTTTAAATGATGTGTTTTATTTTATTAGTCATTGGCAAACCCTTTGCAAGTTGTAAGCTCTATTTATTCATCTTTCCTGATTAAAATTCGATATACATATAAAAGTCACTTTGTTTTTTTTTCTTCAGGTGTATGTGTTCTTCCTTTAAGCAGTTTGGAATCACCAGATCCTTAAAGCGGAAAACCAAGAATTTCAGCTTTAACTTAGTCGGAATTTTACAAGGAGAGTGACACAAACCCAACCATCATTATTGATTCGATTGCTTATAGATATAAAACTTTCATGAACAATTTCCTCAAACAACTAATTAAAACTGTTAACTCCATTTGGGAAAAAATCACAGCTTTAATGTTGCCTCACGCAGGAGGCTTGATCAAGTCTAAATATGACATTGATCATCGAACGATCTTCAATATCTGATGTTTTTCTGTATTTTATTGCAATGTTTATTTTCCGTATAAATGGAGATTGGTTTTTGCAAATGATGAATCTAAATGTTTGAAGCTGTTTACATAATTACCTAAAGATGACACGTTAAATTCAGTGTCAACAATGAATTTCTACCTTGAAAATATGAAGAGTACTGTAATAGATATCAGATCTTAGTGGCACTAGGGCAGGGGTGGGCAACGTTTTTGAATGAATGGGCCAGATATAAGGAGTGAAAAATTGACTGGGCCGCACCTTACGAACGACCTGCTGTTGATTTCAAACCTTTCATTCTGAGGACTTTCAAGCGATAGGTGTGTGTACTTAATCTGTATTCACAAAAACATAATGTCAATACAGTACAGTTGATAACTAATGGGGATAATAGGCCTACCTGACAGCATCATTAGTGAGCTGATAAATTCTAAGCAGCTAGCTCGTTTTTTGTGATGATGTAAAATAGATTGAATTCTTTTTCTTTTTCTTGAGACATCTCATGGGCTGCAAAAAAATCACTGGCGGGCCGCATGTGGCCCGCGTGCCATAGGTTGCCCACCCCAGCACTAGGGTATCAAAGATTTGGAAAATGACAGCTCCCAGACACGACATTTAAACTGCGATATCTACCGAATGGAGCAACTTGAGTGTTCCTATCTGTTTTAGGGGAGTTGTTAGTCTTCACAAAATCACCTTTGTAATATTATGCTAAATATTATAGTTGGGTTTTGTGTCCTCTTTAACTAAAACATTATTCTTCCCCAAAACTTAATCAAAAGTAATAGTTCAGACACAGAATGTCCAATGAGGATAATTCTCAATTTTGTGTATTTCAAAACCGGCCACCCTACTAAAGGTTTCTCTTACCTGCGGGTCAAACCTCGAATCCTTGTAGCTGTCGGGGATATTGAGTTTCTGTCAATAAAAAAAGGAGACGGAAATGTGATGCAATGACCAGAGAAGTATTTATAAGAATATAACCAAGAAATCTTGAGGAGGGAGGGGGGAGGGGGGTGTGGAGCAAGACAGAAAGAGATAAATTCCAAATTTGATTCATTAAAATCAAGGATAAGTTAGCACGACTTGATCACATTAGCTTAAACTATTCCCCACAGTATGGACCGGTGTCCTACAGTTTATTAAAATATTTTTTAATTATGATCAATGTTGAGTGTTTTTTCTTCTTTTTATTTATCTCCAAATTTTTACAATACTAGTTCACTGCATATACTTGAATACCACCCACCTACCTTATCAAACACTGATGATATCAATATATATATGTATATATACACTAACACTGACCTCTTCGGCTATTCTCAACCCATTAATGCCTAGGTTAGCTTATGTAGTCTGGTTATTAATAATCGACAGCCACATACATTACTACTATGGTAGATAATATAGACGGTTCCATTTGCTCGCTTGCACATGTGTAAGCATATATAAGCTCGTGAGGGCGCTCTCTAGGTTTATAAGTACGTTCCAGTAACATCAATCAAGGCATACATGCAACAAAGCCAAATACGGAAGCTGTTCGAAAAGACGCTCTCGGTCATAAATATGAAATATTGTCCCGAGAAAGATGAGGAATTATTAATAACAGAGATCGTACGTACACATACACGATAGCGCCCGAACGGCTCTCGTGATATCAGGTTTAAATAAACGATGGTTCATGCGATAATATGCTTCATAATTTATTACCAAATTGATCCTTAGACTATAATTCAGTTCTGAATTTTGGTATCTGCATGGCTATAGAACAAAATTAAGACCTTGCATTATGGACAATTTTAAGAAGCAGAATTTGTTGTGAATATATTCAATTAACTGCAATTAATCCTTCTTTATAATGAGCCACGACAAATGGATCTTTGCTCTCTTGAAAAATAAAGGTAAAAAAAGAAGAACGATAAAAAAGAAAAGAATGATAAACAAAATATTTAAAAGAAAGATTTGGAAGCTCAAACAAAAAATAATATGGATGTTGATATAGAGGAAGATAGAGCAAGAATCCAGCTGCATACAGATTTGCATAGTAGTAAAAAAATTCAGAAGGATTAAATTTTATAGAGCTATTTTTTTCAAAAGGTTTGACAAGAAAAAAACTGTTGACCCCCCCCAAAAAAAAACTGAAATCATATTAAGACTGATAGGGTGCTACTATGATTATGTAACTGGCAAGTATGTAACCACATAACTTCATTTCCACAAATTTCAAGGTTGGTATCTAATTACTGAAAAAAAATTACTCAAAATATAAATTCCATTAAATCCTTTGCACTCTGTTGTGGTTGGACAAGAGGAGATGAAACAAAGAAGGAAAGAAGCATAAAACCAACCATGCAGAGATGATTGAAATTTTTCGTTGCTCGAAGAACGGGACTGACTACCTGTCAACAGAAACTTCTGGGGCATTTGTCTAATTATACACATGTGACACATATATTCCTAACTAAGAGATGTTACTTTGAGGGGGGGGGGGGCAATATACAGCAATGCCCACGCATATGCATACAAATTGGTCCTAAATTATTATTTTAATTTTTAATTGATAGCTTCCAAATTTTATGCCCATATTGGTCTATATGGTCTGTATTGTTGCATAATATGCAGGAGTAATTATGTCTCTGTATCTGTGTGGTACTAATTAAGAGTGGAAAATAGTTCAATGTATCAAACTGACATCTTTACAGTTTACATTAAGTAATATAATTAATTCCATTGGATGAGTGATAACAGTCGCTTGATTTCTTTACCATTAGGAGATATTTTTGGCAAACACTATCTACTGCAACAATTTGAAGTTGTGAACCTTCTTACTTTCCAGAAAAATTCTTGATTATAAGATAGATCATCCTAAACCTTAATTCCACCCCCCCCCCCCATCCTCCAAGACTTGTGCTGCAAGTCTTTAACTTGTATTTGCCAAAGGTCCTGAATGAGAGGCAGTAGCGGAGCTAGGGGTATTGGTCAGGGGGGCGAGAATGGTCTGTAGGGGCGCTTTCGCTCTATCTAAGCAGAGCGCCACCACAGTTTGGTGCGGAGCAAACATAAATTTTTTGAGTAAAGATACTCCTTAGATCGCTGGAAATGACCCTTTCCGGGCCTTGCTAATTTGCAGAAAAACAAAGAATAAATAGGTGTCATCGCCATTTTGTCAGAAAATGACACCAACAAAATGTGACAAATGTCAATAGGTATTTGAGAGCGCAATAAAAAAGTCAATAATCGCGAATAAGTAAAAAGTGGTAAAAAGCTGAAAAGAGCGCCAGCAGTCCATTCGAGTCCGTCAGGGGGGGCATCCGCCCCCTCTGACTGTATGGAGGCTCCGCCACTGATGAGAGGGGCATGGCTAGCAAGGGTCCTCAATGAAAGACACTAAAAGGTCCTGATGGAAAGTTGCACTGCAAGGGTTCTGAATGAATGGGACATTGAAAAGAGTCCTGAATGAAAGGGACACTGAACAGAGTCCTGAATGAATGGGACATTGCACGGGGTCCCGAATGAAAGGCACTGCCAAGGGTCCTGAATGAAAGGCATTGTCAAGGGTCCTGAATAGAAGGGAACGCTGTCGAGGGTCCCAAATGAAAGGCACTGAAGAGGGTCCAGAATGAAAGAGGAAACTGCTAAGGGTCCTGAATGAAAGGAGGCACGGGGGAAACAAGAATTTGTTGGGCGCAATCGTTGGCCTCATGCACTGCAAGCAAGAATTCTGGCATTTCCAAAACCTACACAAAGCTGTTTATGATGGGAAGCATACTCTCAGCAACACATTTATCATATAAGAAGAACGCTAATTATATATATGTATAGGAGACATGCACGGATGTGAGCTATTCTTACCTCTCCTGTGGTGGCCACATACCCTGTGATACCAATGTGAATGGGAAACCGGCAGCCAGTGCTACAAAGCAAAAAGAAAGAAAGAAGTCAAGTTTGTTTATTCCTTAAATTAATTTTAATTTTTGTCTGATTGAAAGAAAAAAATAACTTGAATTCCTACTGTATGTATCATTTTCGAGATATCAACATATAAAGCTGAGACGTTTTATGCCAAACGTCATCTGGAAGAAACAGGTGTGATATCACAGATGCACATTTTGCTGTCAGTGTGCAACTATGACATCACATCTGTTTGCTTCAAGTTCACTTGAATCATGCTTAGTATAATTTGTTTTTCTTTCATAAGTTTTTTTTGTTTTTTTTGTGTTAATACTCTTGAAAAAGCCAAACACATTTCTAGTTATGGCGGATGTGATACAAATCTAGTCCATCTACTGTAGAGGTTGAATTATCCTGCTTTTAGGTCATAGTGATGATCCATATTTTAACTGGACTGGGGTTAATTGCCTGTACAGTTAGATATCAAAAAATATCTTGCAATATTGTTGAAAAAGGCACCGGTGTCAGAAGGAATCCCTAGAGCTGCTGCAGGATACCCCTCAGCTAACAGCCTGGCTGCAAGATCCCACTCAGCTAGGATGAATCAATATCAATCAATAGGGATTGTCTCTGAACAACTTCAGCGCCAATATATATTAAACTGTGGATGACAAAAGACCGACCCAGCCTGGCTGCAGCAGCTCAGCTAGGATGAATGGATATCAAACAATAGGGATTGTCTCTGAACAACTGTAGTGCCTATATGGTACAATAGATTATGTCCTACCCAGCCTGGCTGCAGCAGCTGCAAGATCCTGCTCAGCTAGGATGAAAGGATATCAAACAATAGGGATTGTTTCTGAACAACTGTAGTGCCTATATGGTATTAAACTGTGGATCACAATAGATTATGTCCTACCCAGCCTGGCTGCAGCAGCTGCAAGATCCTGCTCAGCTAGGATGAATGGATATCAAACAATAGGGATTGTCTCTGAACAACTGTAGTGCCTATATGGTATTAAACTGTGGATCACAATAGATTATGTCCTACCCAGCCTGGCTGCAGCAGCTGCAAGATCCTACTCAGCTAGGATGGATGGATATCAAACAAAAGGGATTGTCTCTGAACAACTGCACTGCCTATATGTTATTAAACTGTGGATCACAATAGATTATGTCCTACCCAGCCTGGCTGCAACAGCTGCAAGATCCTGCTCAGCTAGGATGAATGGATATCAAACAACAGGGATTGTCTCTGAACAACTTCAGTGCCTATATGGTATTAAACTGTGGATCACAATAGCTTATGTCGTACCCAGCATGGCTGCATCATGTTGCAGATCCCCTCGGCATTCTACTTTTGACACAGTGCCTAAGAAAATTTTGTTTAAATTAGAATTCAGAGGTGTCAACCGTGTCATCATTCTTCTATACAAGAATATTAAAAGTTAAATATGTTTTGCTGCTAAAAATACATCACAAACTGGCTCGTCCCTGACATTAAATGAAAAGCATGGTCACAGAGCTGCACCATCCAGTTCAAGTTCCAGAGGTCAAACTTAGAATAAATGTCAATTACCTAAGGATGAGTCAAGGAAGGATTTTCAAGAGTTTATGGCCAAGAAAGTCATAGTCTGTGAAGACCCTGCGTGGGAATAGCATTGATCAAGTAACACACAAACACAAAAAAACATAAACAATTCAACATGAAAAGCTTTAATTTTGTAGGAATTCTACTATTTTGCCAGTCTAGTTGCAACTTAATTACAAACTTATATATAAATGAGGGACAATATCTGACATGTCACCTGGGATGAAATATAATATAATAATGAGCTATATATACTCTACTGTCCATGTAAATGAACATAGTTCCCCAGCCTCCAAACCTCCCCCAATCCCTATTGTTTTGGCTGAGTGTTGTATTCAACAACCATTCTTAAAAGCACCAGATCTAAAGTACATATGGTGCAAGATTGATGCAAGTTAAACACAGTAGCAACTTTACGTTGGCCAAAAAAAAAAAAAAACCTAATGAGATTTCTTCGAGCTGATAAATACAAAACTCTAAGAAAGCTGATAAAACAAAGCTCCAAAGCAGTTTGACTGAAATCGTCCTGAAGGATTCGCAGCTAAACTCCATCTGAAGTGATGAATATTGTCACATGATGCAGTGAAATCTACTGCTGTAAGGTGTTTACAATGCCTTCTTCACCTTTCCTAGCTGGCAGCTTTCAGCTTTCCCATGTGGGCTACTTAAATATCAATGCCTTAATGAAAAGGATTTGTCTGGGGTGCCTATCATCCAATTAAAGAGAGTACGCTTCGATCAGAACGGCGCAACGTCTACGAGTATGCACGGTATTCTCCTGCACGCATCGGATAGGCTTTCGTAACGGTCGAACGTTACATACGCGAGCAGATTTGTTGGAAGATAAACGGGAGACTCAATGAGAGTGATGATGGTGACATCAGCTAAAGGACTTGTAGCGATCCTAGAAGCGAAATACCCTCTGCGACTGCTAATTGCTAATTAACCTTTCAAGTAGGCCTAGATCGAGACAATATAGAGTCAATTCATTCCCCTTATATTTTTATGGTATACAACTGAATATATCACCCGTAGGAATCGGTAGGATGGAGAAATGTCAAATTTTTTTGGGGTTAATATATTTTCTTCCAGAACGTTACTTTACATAGAGTGATGGACACTGAGGGGCTACCCTTAGGCAGACCTCCAAAAATGTAGGACAGATAGTTGAAGGGAGTTCGACAACTTATCACTCTTTACGAGTAATCTGAACCTTTTTCACAGTTTTATTGAGCTATAAATCTTGACTCGAATATAACTTTGCAGAACATAAGAAATTGTTATTGAAAGGAAGTACCGATTGAATAATAGCAAAACTTCAAAGCTGGTTTCAGTCTATGAAATTCCTATGTAACGATGAAATCCAAACAAGACTAATTAGCTTTAATCATATCCTTAATTTTTAAGCCTCTGAGTGATAATGTCATCATAGTATACCGTACAAGTATGTAAGCTCGAAAACAATGAATCGATAAAATATTAACAATTAACAAATTTTCAAGCCACATATTACTTGAACCAGCTATCATAACTATACCGTGAGGTGAACTTTGTTTCTGGAACAATATCCCGAGAGTATACAGAATTAATGAGTATATGACTCATCCCTCCCTTTAATTTTCAAAGCAATGACTTTCACATAGGCCGGGTAACAATTTCAGCAGTATTTACTGTAACATGAATCTGACTTCTGGCTTCACCATCTACCCACCCCCCTCCCCCTCCCCAACTTTTCTCTACTCTGTGTTAGGATCCCTGACATGCGCCGTAATTCACTAATTCATACTGATGTTAAGAAAACTCGGAGTACTAAATGGGGGGGGGGGTGGATTGGGGATGGGGAAATTTAATTCACAAAAGCTCTACAACTTCTGAAAAGTTGGATGTTAAATGACAGCTTTGACTAGATGCATGCATCCCCAAATGTTAATAGCTATGCCAGCATATTTTTATTCAATCTGTTTTCGACTGCCACGTATAATTATGTATAATTATTTGTTACCTGCATATTCATATATCCCCTATAACAAGTTTCCTCTGGTATCAAAAAGGTCATGGTTTGATGATCATAATATATGCCCTTGTCATATACCTATAAAAATGAACCCTAAAGTACTGATGGGGTGAAGGTTAGGAGCTCAGGGGAAATTTTCGGGAAATTTATCGACGATCTATAGTTTTCATTCTATACTGAATACATCCACATCTGTTGGTAGTCTATATATACGCATGACATGATAAGTTCATAGCACTGATCATCATATCAGCAAACGTTAATATCAACGATAGATGAGTTTAATTGGATAAATTAATCAAACTGCTTTAATTTTATGTCTGAAACGGATGTCTGCTATATATTGACTCAACCATGAAGTGTTCTCTTTGATAAACTAGCAATACTTAAATGTGAAGAATTTTTAAATCTCACACCTTTTACGGAAACTGAAATAGTTAACGAACCACTTTTATCGTAACTTTCAATATCCAAGATATATCTGCTTTAAATGCACAGTATCTTTGACAACCATTTGCGCAGTTTCAATTAACATTTGTTGTTGTTGTTTTTTGTTGTTGTTGTTGGCTGCAAAAAGAATAGCCAGTGTTTTGATTGCACATAGTACAGCTTCATTAGTTTATTTTGAGAATAGGATTATCTGTTTAGGAGTTAATTATTCCCTCATGATTAAATGCACCCAAACATATGTCTTAAAGGGTGTGAAGACTCGCGCAAAAAGAAATGTCTCATGCCGGTAATCTGACCTAGTTTCGACTGAGGTGTAACAGAAGTGTTAGACACCACCATCAATCCCATAAAATACACACACACAGCTTGCTACAATCGGTAATTAGACACTATAGTGCACAGTCAATACATGCAGATACGGTCAATACCCACAACACAGTGTACATAGCAGCAACAGACATCTCAGGTCTAGATAAAAGATAACAAGGTATCACGTTTCATTACTGTCTGCATTTTGTAGCGACAAGAAGAAAACTTCACTTGCAAGCAACGGAAAGTTAACTTTTTCAGAGCGCGGCACGCGGTTTGGGGCGAGTCTTCAATGCCTTTAAAGCAATTCTTCGAGATGAAGAGGTGCAGTCGGACACACATCACCAGGTGCATCCCTTAACTATAAGTAGAGTGGTACTGATCAGGACTGCAGCTGTGTTGTTTGTAATCACCAGCAGTGTTTCACTCCCACAGAGGAATTGAGAAGGCCACAATAATCTTAGAAATGTTCTAAAGCTAATATAGCATCTGACACAATTTTAAAGTGGTCCATGGTTATATAGGCTGATGGTCATTGGGTATGTATTAATGCAAAGTCAATAACTTCACAGAGCAGAGGTGCCAAATGTGTACCTTTAACTGGGTTACATATCAGCTCCTGTAATTTATGCGGGGGGGGGGGGGGGGGGAATTGTGGTCGGTGCACTAGCTAGACTGCCTCCACAGATTTTAGACTAATTCCAACTATGGTACTGTATGGTTACTTAAATGTCTAGTTTATTCACTCATTTCCTTCTAAACTTAGAGGAGTACAATCAGTCTTGATATAATAGTCCAAGACAGAAAAAGACACCGATGAATGCTGTAGGTTTATACGTCTATGACTATTACGGTTTTTAAGGTATATTCATCTTTTAAAGTATATTAAATCTCTGGAATGCTCCTTTAAGGGCTTAATTGATGATGTAATTGACTCCTTAGTTTTAGGTCTTCCTGTTAAAGCTAACTTCATTGTTCAATCAATTCTAGTAACAAAACCAAAACGTGTACTTATATAAACTTAATATTAACAACAGAGCTGCATTTGGAAGAATTCAACAACATTTGTCTTGGATTTTTTTTAACACATTATATAGACAGTGCATCCGAGGTAATAAAACTCAAAGCCCAATGACTTTTGTGTTGCATCTGAGGAACTTACCTAATGATGGGCTGTGTATTTAGGCTATATAGTCTAGTCACTTTAGTTGACAAACTTAGGCTTCTTTATTTTAAAGGATCATTTTTCAACAAAAAAAAAGAAGAAAAAAAAGAAGTGTTATAGAAATAAAATGAACCTGGATAACAGTAATTTTTAACCGTCTAAATCATATCAAAGTTAAATTTGTGCCTAAATTCATCATCAAGTGTTTGTTTTGTCTTTTCTATTTATGTTTACAGATAGTCTTCTATTTCATTCACTTCAAATCATGCAAAAGAAGAAATCTTAAAACAATTGTCAAACACACTAGAAATTGTCTTGCAATTAACTCAATGTTAGGGAAACAGAATGCAACCATGGAAACACATTAGACATAAACATTATGGCAGTAATAGTTTCTACATTATACTTGCAAACACAAGCCATTTGAGTATATATACTTTTTACATGACATTAGATCATATGACAAATTAATACATGATCCCCATATTGTTTTAAGATAATTTAACAAACTACAACAGGGATCATCCAAGCAGTTTATCTGGGAAAAGTATGAATTAAATTGGATAGTGTTGGCCAGTTCATAGTATTCGAAAAAAAAAAAAAAAAAAATTATTACATAATTTCACATTTATGTAACATTGGGTCAACCTGTCAAAAAGGTACTGCTCTTTCATTGAACATTGCTATTTTATTAAACTGTTATAAATATGTAGTTTGATCCGACAAATATTCAAACAAACAAACATATCTTGTGTATTAACCATGACTCTACCAATTTCATTATAATTAATTGAATGAACATAAATTTATGACTGGACAACAAGTAACACATTGAAAACAGAGACTCCCTTTTATTTAGTTAACTATTTTTCCATTTTGAAGTAATATATATACAGGGAAAAATAATGTGAGATTCTTGAAATAATCTTGTCAAATTGTTGACATGACTACTCTGTAAGTCAGCACTTATTTTGAACTAATTTGATCTTAGTGCATCAAAGTTTAATGAACTTAGAACAATATGGTATCCAATTCTCACATCACAAGTAAAATTGTCTAGTACAAGAATCATTCTCACCCCCCCCCCCCCCCATCATGCTTCATCCATTTCTTTTCACTTTACACAACAGAACCTAAATATCTCTTGCTTCTTTTTCTGATCATTAAAAGATAATATAAAATACCACAAAAAACAAATCCAGTAAATATTTTTTAACAACTATAGGAATATTTGATTATTCCATAAAGGTTTTCATCATAAATGTGTAACTAAGTTGTGTTGAAGAAGCATATATATTAATCTAAAACAAAATGCAGGTGAGGGGGGTGGTATAATGTCGATTTCCATGATATTAAACTATATTTTATGTTGTATAGTTTTATAGTTTTACAGTTAGATATGAGTGTAATGGCAGTCAACAACCACTCCCAAAAGTATGTACGTAGTTGGTTATAAAATAAGTAGACGAAGAAATAGTGCTATAGAGTAAAACATGTCGGTAAAACAAAAAAAATAATTAAAACCAACATAAGGCAGGAAAAGAAAAAAAAAGAGGCAGTTACACTGACAACCACATAGAAAAACAATCGAAGGAAAAAAATTATAAAATTATAAAAGAATAACAGAATGGAATAACTGATTATGTCTTCCAGTAACATACAGAAACGATAAAGAGTATAAGATATACCGATAGGGGGGAGGGGGCCGGGGGAGGACGGGGGGGATATAAGCAATTGACTAAAAACCTTTAAAACACCTCTGCAAAACCCTTTAGAAAACAAGTTATTATATGAAACATCCTTTTCTGTTTTGGTTTGTATTGTTCTCCTCAAATCCAGAGGACACACACCTTCTTTGTACAAACTATTGTGAATGATTTTGCACAACATACTTTGGACAATTCGTTTTTTTTAAAGTTTTGAAGACATTCAACAGACAACTTGCAATGACAGTTTCTGACTGAATGGATTAATTCTGTTTCCAAGTTTATTTTCCTTCATTCTTATAACTATTTTTTATTGGATTTAATTCTTGCGGCCGTTTCCGTTTATGGGAGGAGATCCCTGCAAAACTATTTACTTTACAAGTCATTTGCCTCTTTTTGGTCTGCCATGGAAATTCAGAGATCACTTTCTCCTTTTTCATATCATGTGAATAATTTTATTATTTTTTGATGATAATGGTTTATCTCTTGATGATGGTTTTTTCTCATTTGTAAAGGCTTTTCCGACAGATTCAGAAAACTCTCTTTTCCCAGAATTCAATATTTATTGATATGTTTATTTTCCCCATAATTTTGAGTGCAATAATACATGCAAACTTCCACCACATAGAACCAGTAGACTAATAATTTGTTCAACATTTTATAACAATTGATGATTACAAAGATTATCATCCTCTGAGTGACATGCAAAGTTTTTTCATTTTCTCGATCCCCCGTTACAAAGACATGGCTCTCCCTCACCCCTCCCCCCTCCCCCTCTCTCTCCCTCCTTCGTATTCTTTCGACATCGAATAAATTTGGTAAGATTTGAAAAATAAAATGCAAAACAATCCGTAATTTTATTCTCCTCTCATGCATATAGCTTTCAAAATGCTGAAATACATACTTGTGCGAATCCTCCAAACGTGTCATGAATGAAACGCTCCTGTAAAAGCAGAGAAGACAAACTTCATGTATCCCCGGGGCAGACAGATACATAAAACAAACGTTGATCCTCTGGCCCTCCATCACCACAACCCCCCCAAGCCCACCACCACCTCCTCCTCCTCTCCCACGCTAATGAATAAACCACCAGGATGCTACATGGGTCTGTTAGAGGACAAATTTTTAAACTACAAATATTTATCCACCTGAAACTTTTACAAGGGTACATGGTAGAAAATAAATCCAGTCTTGCATAACTAGCTGTTTGGTCTTTGGAGATTTGCATGGAAATCTGGCATTTTATGTTAAATATCTCTTTTCTCTCTTTTTCCTTTTTTTGTTGTTATCGTTATAACCTTCGTCTTCACCGATGATGCGAGAGATAAGAAACTGACTTTGGGGAATTAAGGCCAACGTCTGGATTTGTTATTATGCAGTAAACATTCGTGAATTATATAAATTTCCTATCCTTGAAATTGATGTAAATTTTTGCAATGCGATAATCGCTGGTATATAATGAATGGAGGGCATGGGCACACAAGCATGTACAATGCATTCTAGAGGGGGAGGGGCCAAAAACAATAAAAATAAAGGAAAGCCAAAGGTCATTAGGTATGCCCTCCTGCTTCCCCCCCCCCCCAAGACCTCCAAAGTGTATGCATAAATTTCAACATGGCAAAAAGTTCAAATTCGATCAAACTTTAGATACCTTATTTCTCAAGACTGAAATAGTGTAAGGTCTTGCACAAGAAATACCATCTCTACAACCTTGACAGGATGAATGAAAGTTACTGGCAGAAAGATTTGCAATCAACTTTTCCAAAGTATATTAAACTGATGAGATCTTTAGTGGTGAAAGATATACCTTTCAAAGGATGATGTAAAGACAAAATTTGTTGCGTTGATAAACTAGAGGAGAAAAATATGTGTTGCTGGTCTTCCCCCCGGGCGATTTTGGCTTTTCCAAGTGAAAAAGAAGACAAACCCTGAAGAAACTATTGATCAACTGTGAAGTGCCTTTGTGTAAATGTTTGACTGGGACTGCTGTCTCTATCCTAGCACCTCCATGATCCTAGTAAGGTCTTCACCAGAGATGAAGGTGAGAATGGGGGGGGGGGGAGGGAGGGGGAAGAGGGTATTTACCTTCCTTCACCTTCTCCTCTCCTTGCTATGTTTCCTCTCCTCGATTCTCTCCTTCACCCCATCTCTTATCCATCCTGACTTACATTCCCCCCCTTCTTTTTTGTCTCCTTATACTCCATATTAACTAACTCGAGCCCTCTCTTTCTCCCTTTATTACATTTCGGCACAGTTGGTCCTCACTTAATTCTCCTGCAGCTCTTAAGTTTTCTTTATTCTTCTCTTAATTTTTCTTTATCTGGCCATTTTCCTCCTCAGTAATCCAAAAGGTATCCAGCTATTTCTCTGATTCATCTCTAGTCATTTGTATGTATTCCAATTAGAATGTCTTATCGCATCTGCCTAGTATTAAACATT
>KN882806.1:91390-102689 GCA_000934455.1 Apostichopus parvimensis
CATTTTTTGTGTTGACATCTGCTATAATCTGAAAGCAAGCATACCTCCATGTCCACACGATTTACAGGCACCTGAAAATCTTAACGTTATAATATTACCGTCCACCAATGTCATCTCAGTATAAAAATTATGTAAAATATTTGCATATATGTAACAAATTACATGAAAACTGTAGGACACAAAAGTTTCTGTATTAAAGGGAAAATGGACTTGTTTAATACCTTGCTAATTTCCACTCAGATTATGATACTAAACTCAACTGTACTTGATCCAATTCTGGTCGAAAATTACATACGGCTTTATCAGAATGACACAGATCCATATAATTCTCATATTTTGCAAGATCTACCAATTTTTTTCTGATATTTTGCAAGTTCTTTCAATTTTGTCCCCATATCATTGTTCAAACCTTAATAGTTTTGAAGCAAAGCACACATCAGGCTTTTGCCATATTCCTTGATATATATCCTTCAAACGCCAAAAAAGATTTTCTATGCAAATTTGTCTACCGCGGTGCAGACGTGAGATCCTACGAAATATTATTTTTTTTCATGAAAAAAGTTGTAGAAGAGTAGTAACCACCTTGTACTCTTCATCAATGAAGCATGAAAAAGAATATCAAGATGAAGAAGAGAAAGAAAGGCTAGGAGGAGGATGTGTACATGCAAACGAGATCACAGAGAGTAATCGGAGCTCATCTTCCTCGATCTTGTGATATTGTGCATTTAAGAGAAGAGTGAAAAGCCACCAGATTTGGTATTAAATTGGACAAGGAAGAAACTTCATATCATTTCCAGACCAATCTGTATACTTTCCTTTCTCCTCTTTCCTTCTCTCTTCCTTTTTTTTTTTTTTTTTGGCGAATGTTCCATATTCCTTCGGGGGAAAAATTGATTGCGCATGAAATATAGAAAGAAAGGAACGGAGCCAAAAGGCTCAGCTGTATACTGCAATAAAAAGAAGCTGATTACTGTCGTAGCTAACGTCTCCGCATCTCTCAACACACGGCCGAAGTTGCGCTTATAGCTGTCAGGGCACGATAAACGCGCACATAAATTACACGCCAACCGTCACCTCGCCACTCAATGCTTGCTTGGGAATAATAGATGCACGAGGGAAGGCGAACGTCTAGATCAGAAGAAGAGAGAGAGAGAAAAAAGACCACTGGTCTGATGGATCACTTCAAAGTTCTTTCGCTGCTGTTGCTACTGCAGCTACTAGTTTAACCGTATACACACACACCCTGAGAGACGGGAAATATTGAGGCGACTAAATATACAGAACTACAGTGCTGCTTAAATAAGCTTCATGACAGCAGGCTAATGCTGTGTGGACTGGAGACTTTATATCTATGATTAAAAAGTCACTGACATAGAGGTGAAGAAACTCATGTTACAGTGTCACAGAGAGTAGGATCGTAATTATGGCTTGACACGTGAAGATGCAAACTAATATGAAGAAGAGAAATGTTAGGAAAAGAGATGGATGGAGGAATGGATGGATGGATGGATGGATGGCAAGGTTGAAGGTGTAAATTCGAGAAATTTCTCATTTCGGCTTGTATCTTGATCCCCTGTCACAAACAGATAACGAAATCTTCCACAAAGCACAAAAAAAAACAAAAAAAGGTTGCAATTAATGAGCTTTTTCAGTATGCTTAGGGAGGATCCATCAAATCACATGATTGAGGATTATTTAAAAGTGTACAAAGGCTTTTTTTTTTTTTTTTTTTTTTTGAACTGATGAAGCTATACATTACATCAGAGAGGTGTTTTTGCAATTTGGTGATTGACGTAGTGCAGGCAAGTTAGCACTCCCATTTCCGCAGCAAATACACTCTCGCGTGTACACACACTGGTGATTGCCTATATATATTAAGAACACATCACGAACGTACATATACAGTGTACCATGCCCAGTTGGTACGTATAGCGTTGCGTCAAAATCACTGAAATAAATATCATGGATTAACTTCGCAGTAAAAGGAAGCTTGAAAAGTATTTGGAACATCGAAAGATGAAACTTGGCGGAATCGATGTCAGAGCAGAATGTAGTACCGAGAAGCTTAGGCTTCGCAGAACTGTCCGATTGTGAACTTTAGAGTAGCCTACATGCGAACATTCTTCGCTTTGGAGGTGGACAACGCATGTATAAACAACGAAGAGTCTGCTGTTCAAATTTATCTTCTGTTACACAAAACTCACGAAATTACCGATGCACTGCATATATGACGGCTTAACGATTTTTAAATAAAATATGTAAGTTATATGAAATTTCACCGAAAATTTAGGAAGAAATTAATCTGTATTCAAACCCGGTTTTTGTTGTGATTACTGTAGGAACTGTATGGAGCATGGGTTATGTCGCAATCTGCATTTTCGAAGATGACGTCACGTTGTCAACTGTTCAAAGTATATTCGAAATTTCCATCCTAAACGATTAAAAAGTAATTTTCCCTGTCAAACGCAACATTAGCGTTCTCATAATTTGGAAACATGTTTGGAAAATTATTGATAGTTTTTTAAGGTAACGTCTTAGGGCTAACCAGACAATTCTTTTTAAGGGAAGGCAAAAATCATGTACATATTGAACAGTAGATCCAGCTCTTCTAAAGTAATAAATTGTTCTAGTTTTAAATAATGATAATTAAAACAACAAAACCAATCATTCTCACAATTGATAGAGGAATAGTACAGTTAACATCAATCAAAGCTTGGCATATTAGTGAGAGATGAAACAGATAATATAGTGTAAGACACAACTGTGAAAGGGGTTAATAACTTCTTGCAATGACTAAATTCACACAGGCAGTCAATTAGTGAGGACGGTAAGTTTTACTACATTAAGACTTCTCAGCATCTATTGTATTAACATCCCTAGGCCAAATTCAAGACTGGAAATTTCTTTTCAGTAATACCATAGAGAATCAAAATTCCCTATGACCAACATATTGAGTTAGCATCTTAATTCACTGTCGATTTCTCAACTTAATTAAGCCGTCTCTATGAAGACACCAACCTGGACGTTGCATATATTTTTATCCTCAATAAAGGATCATGTATCGAGAAAAAAAACCCTCAAATGCAAAATTTGCTCGATTGTTGGCAACAGGCGATGTTGCAAGACACTAAGACAGCAAACACTGTGTGAGTGCATTGTGTTGATTTTTATCGTTACTTATACGAGGAGAGCAAAGAACACTATTGGCTACAATACACAATGCAAACCACTCATTTTTGTTGTGCTATCCAATCTAAACTGGAGGGCAATTATGCCTAACAATGATTTCTCTGTTCGAGTGCCACTTGAAGACATGTCCCAGATATATGCTAAAAAGTCAAATACTGGTCACTCAATCATGCTCAAATTTCAACAAGCATTTTACCACCTTTCCTCAACAGGATTTCCCCAATACCAGAGATGCTATGGATTCCCTCCCTACTCTCTCCCTACCCCACCCCCCTGCTTCCAATAATTTCATATGGGTGTGGTACTGCCTCAGGCAGCAATGTCGACTTGGAGGAGCGTCTCCTGGTCCGCCCAATCTCAAACCCGAGTCAGGATCACTTGTCAAAATAATGTTCCTTGGTGAGATATTTAAGCTTTGAATGGAATATTCACGATAATGTCTGTGAATAAAACTCAAGTATTTGAACCCCCCAGAAAGAAGTTCGGCTTAAAAAAAAAATTCTAATTCTTAGCACCCAAAAACTTTGGGCACCTATGAACAGACTCGACTGTTTTTTCGCTTACAGAATACTTCAGAAATTACTAATGCATTGAAGCGTAATTTGTATTTTTATAATAAAAAATATCAAACGTTATAAAGGGTAAAAATAGTGCACAAACAAGGATTCAAGTTTGTTTATCTTTAAACCTCATTAAAAACTAAATTTATGTGTATATAGGCATGCTTTGTTGCACAGAATAAACAGACATGGTTCTGGTAAAAGTTTTTTACTCTGAGCGAGTGTGAGTGAGCGACTAGCATCTTCATCATTCACCGCACATGACTGCAGTGTAAAACATATCGTGCGCTTTGACCAATGTTACCTTCCATCCGATACGACCTCAGACCTACAATAAACTGAGCAGAAATACTGAACCTTAACATTACCTGAACATTAATGAGGCCTCACCGGTATAACTTATTAATTAAACAGAAAGACTATGAATGACACATATGGTGGATGTCCAAAAAATTATACCATTCAAAAATTAATTAATATTACGAATTGGTAGCATATTAAGAATTGGTGACAAGATCAGAACCTTTAATGGTCTGAATATCATGAATCTTTTGAAGATGATATATGTATTTTTTGTGAATAAAATGCTCTTTCGATGCCTAATTGACACAGTAGCTGACATAATACCAGTCTCTACTACAACATTGACACAACCAAAACCTTTGTTTGTACAAGTATTTTTGCAAAAATTTTGTGCTTTACCATCAAGGTGAAAAATATACAGCTGAACTGTTATTCTCCTCTTGATAACTTTACTGTCTCTCGCAAACTGTCGCAACAAACTTTTCTCACTCGTGCAAAACCACACCAAAACACTAAGAACGAGAAGGTTAAGAAGAAAGAGAGAGAAATAAAAACAACGAACAATCCGATAACCTATCGTCGCTGCAATGCAAGAAGATTATTTGTACAAACTTCAATGTTTTAGGTATATTTATCCCTGCTGGTTGTTTACTTTTGAATGAATTCCATATGGTTTACAAAATGTTTCCAAACATACAGACAAATTTTTTTCCTTCTTTTTTTAGTTTTTTTTTATGTTTAAGCGACCACAAATGTGTGAGGAACCCGCAAGGGCTTATGGATTACAACTTACAACTTATGGGTGGCTTCCAATTCAACATAATTGCTGGTTAATGAGATGTATAGGCTCATTCTATACCTGATGTACAAAGCACGCTGCGGAGTACAAATCAGTGACAGGATCTTAATCTGGGGACGACGTATGTGAGCTTACCTTCGACATTTCGTCCACGACCAGCACGGAGCACCGTTCGCAGCGCATGAGTGAGATGGTGAGTTCCATTATGCGTCGAACGATGCTGGACAATGTGCTCTGCTCCTCGAAGAGTACTTTAGCTAATTCCAAGAGAACCTATAAACACATCACAAAAGAAAAATCCATATTCAAATGACAATTACTTTAAAATATTTTTTAAATTATTGTTTTAAAATTTTCTAGATTGCAGGATATTTTTAAATTAAGTTAAAACCAGAATTTTCATATCTATAGTCAACCTGATCTTGACATTTAAAAAGGTTTTTTTTTTTTGCAGGAAATTAATCATTTTTACTGAAATACTGTATTTTTCAGGAAATTTATACAGGCAAACCAAGATCCAAAGGTGCATAGTCCTAACTGCTCATCTTATGGGATCTCCATTTGACCAAAAGCAATGTTAGAACATTTTTGACCTACCTTCATGCTATTATTCTACTAAGTCACTTCAAACCATTTTCCAAACACTATTAAGTACCAGTAATTATGCAGAGAATCACAATGATCAACTACTTGACCTTTGACCTAACACTTCAGAACACCACAAACGATGAGCAACTCTTGGGAAATCCCAATTCATCCCTATCAATATGACAGGAGAATCAGTTTGTCTAATTTCTGACAATGGCCAAGCATGACTACCTAGATGCCCTTTCACCCTTAATAGACAAAATGAAATAGAATAATGGATGCAACTAAAATCCAATTGTCTATAGAGTACAACAGCACTTCATAGCTTCATATTTAAGGTTATATTTAACTGGGTGAGGAACCATAAATACCAGCTTTTAAATATCTCATGTTGATGTTTTATTGCCCTTCAAATGAGAAGAAGATCATACACTTTTTCAAGATCGACTGCAAAGATCTACTGTGTGTATTCATGTATAAAGGTGAAACGTGATGTGTATTCAAAAAAACAACCAAGACACCAAAAAAATTACCTTTCAACTTTCAAGACTGCAAAACAATTAAGTAAGAACATACAGCAACTAAAATCAATGTCACTAAAGCTTACTTCAAAAGTTTTAAGATTTGACTCAAAGATTTATTTACAAGGCAACATTCAATAGTAAAGCATGATAGAGACGAATATGACAAAGATATATTTCTTTCATCGTTCACAGGATAGTTCACAGGGAAAATTGACTTTTGATCGAATGATGAAAGAGAAAAACATGTATACTTAGGCATCATTGTGAAGTTTGCATTCAAATTCCAATATACAGTCTCTTGACATGACAGCATTTGAAGTGGACACGATTTGTGCTGTGAACTTGAAGCAGCAGGTGTGATGTCACAAAGGCACACTGATAAATTTCTTTCATATTTTTTTCTTTAAATTTACATCCAAGTTTGCCTAACTTAAATATTTAAATACATCTCAACATGAACACATCTCAGTCTTTAGCATATAGCCAATCCAAGGTCAAAACAATTTTGACCTTAGAAAGAAAAGAATCAAAAATAAATCTGGACAAATAAAGAAAAACAAAACATTTTGCTGTCAGTGTGCAGCTATGACCATTTCACCCTCCTTTTTCTTTCAAGTTCATACACTTACGGTATACATCTATCACAAATTCAAATATTAATATCTCGTAAATGGAATGTAAAAATTGCAAGTAGATGCTTGGAATAATGTTGTTCCTCTTTCATCAAAAGTCATTTAATTAAATCATCATCTGTCATCCATTAATACCTGATTTCTCCTGATCTCAAGAGTAGCACGCTCATATATCTTGGCATTGTTGATCCCTATGCCACAGAACTGTAGGTACTGACGGAATACCTGTTAAAGAGAAAATAAATTGAAAAGGATTTAATCCATCTACCCGAGATGTAATCCCACCGTGTGCAATGATAATTGGACAAAAATCCAAATAGATTTCATAAAGCTACATTGCGTGTTTGACTAAATTGCCCAGATCTACGTTATGATGTCAGAAATGAGGCAAAAATTAATGTCAAAACTTTGTAAATCATAAACGATTATTATTCTTATTATTCTTTATATCAAATTTGTGGGACACAAATTACACACTGGATATACACAGACAGCAGTCACTAAAGTGATAATGAGAAGTGGTAAGACGGTTGGAAATGCATCAATCCCTTAATCGGATTATTCGTAATCCAAATTCCAATTTAAAAAAAAAGTGAATACCTATGGCTTGGACAAAATTAATGGTGTAAAGTTATAAAACCAACTGCAAAAGCTTTCGAAACCTAGTTGGTCACTCGATTTTTCATCCTTCTAGCATAGTCATAAATTTAACTTTCCTGCCTAACACGATTAAGTAGGCCACAACCAATCATTATATTACATACATTTTCATTGTTTATCTATTAATAATACCAATTTGCGCTCTACACACCAAATCTGTTTTTATGTACCTGAAAATGTCCCTCAATTTGAGAATTACCACTTAAAGTCACCAGTTATTGTAGTGATTAATTTAAAAAGCAAACAATAGCCGCTCAATATTTCATTATCAAACACCGAGCAAGATCAGCTCTACACAGATCTTTCATCGGTTAAAGTCATTTGTGGGAGTGGAAACATCTGTCTATATACACAGGCTTTGGTGTATACTGTGCTATCTTTGGGTCAAGTGCTATAGAATTGATTGCTCAGCTGATGCAGTTGACTAAAACGGCAGATAAGAAACAAATTTAGTAGCGGATGTGTGGCGGTAACAATTTTTTTATTTTTTTTTCCATTTTTTTTATTATTGTCATCTTTAATGAGGGTAGTCCTGCTCAGTGCAAAAGCACTGCTTTCCAGAGTGGCCCTCAATAGTTGTTAAAATGACCACTCCTTTAATATTTAACATTCAAATATATTTTTTCCTCTTGCATGACAGGTGGAAATAAGGATGATGGGAATAATCCTCTCAAAATGATTTTTTTTTTCTTTTTCAATTTTATTATCATCACTTATCAATACTCACAAAGCTGTGCTGTCGATACAAAGTGTACCGCTCCTGGACAAAATACAGCAAGGGCTAGCTGCTTGCAAAGAACACACCATATTGTTACTTGATTTAAATCTATTTTTCATACACTTGCTATTAATACTATATACATGCTAATCAGTTGAGTATGACTGTCCCTACCTTAAAATCTCAGTTAAAAACATCAAAAAGGGGGAAACCAAATTTTTTATCAGATTTTATCTGGATAAACTTTTAATGGCATAAACCTTAGAAACAAACGCAAACTGTGATACTATATATTTTATTTAACAAACAGTGTGAAAGAGGAAAGAAATATTACAGCTGGAAAACCTGATGTTATTTGTAGGAACAAATGTGCCTCCCTCCCTCCCTCCTCTCCCATCCCCACCCCCACCCCGACCTCCACCTCCACCCTTTGACCAACTGAGCTATTTCTACTAAAACCATTTGTAGTCTATACTACTGGACAGTGCCAGTCAGAAATCAAATTTGCAAATATTTGTGAATGAATCTGGCAAGAGTATGACACAGAGAATGATGTCATCAACTACGCTAATTTGTTGAGTAGAAACCTTGCTAAAAAATAAAGTACAGTTACAGTTAGAAGTACTACATCCCCCCCCCCCGAAAAATAAATTAATAATTTCAAACTGCAAAAGGATTCTTAATTAGCAACATGACAAACTGTATCAATTTTTAAAAGCTCCCAGCTGAGATATGACTCTTTTTTAGCAAGTCACTTTTAGTCTTGAAAAGATTTTTTTCGATATTTAATTATGCAACATTCATAAATAGACAGTTATGTATGTTCTAGTCAAGGATCCCTCTTCTTAATAATTCTACCGAACAGTAACGCATACTGTGGCTTTGCTGTCGTCCTTTATAAATTCGTACAAAATTAGAAAACGAAAAGAACTTTGAACCGCGCGTGAAGCATCATGGTAAACAACAATTACTCCTAAGGGACCGACTAAACTGAAATATTTCCTCCGGCCCAGTGCTCCAGTGAAACAATTTAAAGGTTAATTAAAGTCTCTTTTTTTTCCTTCTCGTTTCGTCTATGTTTGACCATCAGCTTGGGAGTGTTTCTGACTTCTCTGTCTCTCATGATCCTCACTACATATACTTCATGTGACTGTGATAACTTAATGAGGCGTAGCTACAGCATTTCAGCAATTTCTATCGGAAAAACAACGTCGGATCTGCAGCAAACTCATCATTAAATAGGTCAAACATGCACTTGGGCTGAATAGCAAACAGATTGCAATATGGCAGATCTTTACAATATATACAAAGCTAGTGCATAGTTTGACAAAATCCAGGAGGACAGTAAATTATTCCACCGCGATGGATGCACGCACCGGTCTGCGGCTGTGAGATATAGTCATTATATACGTGTACTCGCTGTGTCTTTCATGTGTTGAAAGATGGACTAACCAGAGCGACAGACAGATAGATAGACGGACGGACACAGCGTAGCAATATGTATTTATGTAAACGGTTATTACAAAAACTGATGGAATCATTATACTAACTGGCAGGGTGATGAAAACTTAGAAATCCAACCATTGTAGGGACTATGCATAGTGATATTGTATGCATGATAAAACTGTTAAGTGTTTAATACAACACACCCGTTCAGCATTTCTTATGACAATTTTGACAGAACAACATGGATTCTTATATATCGTTGTGCAAATTATACCCTTGTGTTCATTTGGTCATCGTAATTCATCGTACAACTGAACGATGCAGCAGTCTACGCCAAGTTTTGCAACCTACCATCAAAAAAGTGATCCTTCTGTTGACTTGACTATTAAAATTTATCGTTCCCTCTGAGGTAGGACTATACATACAGCACTGTACACTAGCTGTATAATATACGCAGCTACAGTACAGTAACAGTCTCAGCTCGTTATTTTATAATATGCCAGGGAGGGTATTAAAAAGAAACGTGATTAATTCCCTCGCAAGTTAGTATCCAGCAGAAGTAACAATTCCGATTTTTGACATGTCTGTATAAAGTTGTTTCAAAGAATCACTGTGTGTACATGTAATTATGGAATTCTTATGATGTTCGCCCATTATGGTACAACAGTACTAGTAGGGCAGTGCCACTGAATATAAATCTGTATGTTGGGTATACAACAGCAATAAGACCTACAGGTCGCTGTATAATATATGTTCTGCATATATTTACAGTGAAAGTAAGTACATGCTTGCAAAACACCCACTGCAAAATATCAAATATATCTGTATATTAAACCTGCTGCCAACAAAGTTTAATAGCAATCACTGTGGTATATATAGTTCCCAGGGCCAGATACACTTCAAAGGTGGGGAGGGCACAACATCAGAGGGGCACTTTCTCATTTTACAACCACCAATCGTTATGCTATAAACCGATACATACCGGCCAAATCACTTAAATATATATGATGAGTTAGTATGCTATCAATACTTTTATGGTGCACGTGAATAATTCAAATAAAATATTAAAATTAACAAAGGCTTAAGATATCCAAAAGACAGTTCTTCATCAAACTGGGCACATTTTATTTGCCAATAGGGCACATTTGCTATTTTGGAAAAAAGTGGTGGGGCACGTGCCCCCAGTGGTCTCCCGTCTCCTATCCACCTGACTGTAAGGACCTAATGAATGTTTAACGATTTAACTTTTCAGCTGCATATATATTTAACTGAAGTCTTGGCACATGTTAGTGAATCACACAGTAATACATGTATGTATAGTGTACTAGAGACAGTAGCAATAAGGAAGGTGGGACCTGTACAGTAAAAGACAGTGGCGGAGCGTCCATACAGTCAGAGGGGGCAGATACCCCCCCCCCTGACGGACTCAAATGGACTGCTGGGGCCCTTTTCAGCTTTTTACCACTTTTTACTTATTCGTGATTATTGACTTTTTTATTGCGCTCTCAAATACCTATTGACATTTGTCACATATTGTTGGTGTAATTTTCTGACAAAATGGCGATGACACCTATTTATTCTTCGTTTATCTGCAAATTAGCAAGGCCTGGAAAGGGTCATTTCCGGCGATCTAGGGAGTATGTTTACTCAAAAAAATTCTGTACGCTCCGCGCCAACCTGTGGTGGCGCTCCGCTTAGATAGTGTCGAAAGCGCCCCTACAGACCATTCTCGCCCCCCCGGACCAATACCCATAGCTCCGCCACTGGTAAGAGACATTATTGCATGTTAGCCCTCTATGTTTGGTAAGGTTTTAAAACTTATGATCAGACAAAACCACATGAGTACCCTCATTATTTAGAACATTTGTATCTATTTTTAT
>KN882806.1:103174-113674 GCA_000934455.1 Apostichopus parvimensis
GGACGGACACAGCGTAGCAATATGTATTTATGTAAACGGTTATTACAAAAACTGATGGAATCATTATACTAACTGGCAGGGTGATGAAAACTTAGAAATCCAACCATTGTAGGGACTATGCATAGTGATATTGTATGCATGATAAAACTGTTAAGTGTTTAATACAACACAACCGTTCAGCATTGGACATGGATTCTTGAATATCTTTGTGCAAATTATACCCTTGTGTTTATTTGGTCATCGTAATTCATCGTACAACTGAACGATGCAATCTACGCCAAGTTTTGCAACCTACCATCAAAAAAGTGATCCTTCTGTTGACTTGACTATTAAAATTTATCGTTCCCTCTGAGGTAGGACTGTACATACAGCACTGTACACTAGCTGTATAATATACACAGCTACTGTACAGTACAGTAACAGTCTCAGCTCGTTATTTTATAGTATGCCAGGGAGGGTACTAAAAGAAACGTGATTAATTCCCTCGCAAGTTAGTATCCAGCAGAAGTAACAATTCCGATTTTTGACATGTCTGTATAAAACTGTTTCAAAGAATCACTGTGTGTACATGTAATTATGGAATTCTTATGATGTTCGCCCATTATGGTACAACAGTACTAGTAGGGCAGTGCCACTGAATATAAATCTGTATGTTGGGTATACAACAGCAATAAGACCTACAGGTCGCTGTACAATATATGTTCTGCATATATTTACAGTGAAAGTCAGTACATGCTTGCAAAACACCCACTGCAAAATATCAAATATATCTGTATATTAAACCTGCTGCCAACAAAGTTTAATAGCAATCACTGTGGTATATATAGTTCCCAGGGCCAGATACACTTCAAAAGTGGGGAGGGTACAACATCAGAGGGGCACTTTCTCATTTTACAACCACCAATCGTTATGCTATAAACCGATACATACCGGCCAAATCACTTAAATATATATGATGAGTTAGTATGCTATCAATACTATTATGGTGCATGTGAATAATTCAAATAAAATATTAAAATTAACAAAGGCTTAAGATATCCAAAAGACAGTTCTTCATCAAAGGGGCACATTTTATTTGCCAATAGGGCACATTTGCTATTTTGGAAAAAAAGTGGGGGGCACGTGCCCCTAGTGGTCTCCCGTCTCCTATCCACCTGACTGTAAGGATCTAATGAATGTTTAACGATTTAACTTTTCAGCTGCATATATTTAACTGTTGTCTTGGCACATGTAAGTGAATCACACAGTAATACATGTACAGTATGTATAGTGTACTAGAGACAGTAGCAATAAGGAAGGTGGGACCTGTACATTAAGAGACATTATTGTACGTTAGCCCTCTATGTTTGGTAAGGTTTTAAAACTTATGATCAGACAAAACCACATGAGTACCCTCATTATTTAGAACATTTGTATCTATTTTTATCATCTGGTTGACATTCATGATCACTGACATATGTGTGTATAAAGAATCGGCAGTTCTTTCTGTATGTTTACAATTATTGCAGTGATCATACTGAGGCAACTAAACCTAAGGAGAATCTCAGATGCAGATTGATCTAACATACTATATATCACAATGAGACAAGTGTATGAACAGTATTGAACCTCTTCCTAAATGCCTCGTCAAGCATCCATTGTAATTGTCATATATTGGAATATTAACTTATATTTGCAGTTTTTAACAACCACAGTAGAAAGTCCAGGTTCGTAAAGAGTGATTAATCCACAGATTCTCTGATTGACCTTTGGTATAGATAGAAGTCATGCTCATGCACCCTCCCTCTCCTCCTCCTCCTTCTCCTCCTTCTCCTATTCCTCTACATCCTGCTTATTCTTCATCATATTCCTTTTCCTCTTTAGCAGCCTCCTCCAAAACCTTTTCATCCTTTTCGTGTTTTTCTCTATCTTCCTCACATCATTCTCCATATCCTCCCCACTCTCTTTCTCATCTCCATCCTGACCATCACCTAAATCTCATTGTCATTTTCATTGTCCTTTACATCCTCATTCTCCATCATCTTCCTCTTCGTATTTTGCATCCTTCTCATCCTCTTCACATTCTTCCTCATATTCCTCCTCATGTTCCTCCTCATCTAGCTTCCTCACCTCATTCTCTATTCCTCCTCACTCTTTTTCTCATTTCTATCCTGACCTTCACCTCATTCTCATCTCCTTCATCCTCCACATTCTTATTATTCTTCCCATCATTCATGTTCATTCTCAGCGTCATCATGTTTTCCTCATCTTCCTCATGTCAGTCTCCACATCCCCCTCACTGTTTCTCTTTCTCCATCTCCATAGTGAGTACTACCGCCTCATCTTCCAAATCCTCCTCAAATTTGTCTTCTTTCCTTTATTCTCTTCCTCATCTCCTCTGCTCTTCCTCCTCCTCCTCCTCATCATCTTCCTCATCATCTTTAATTCTCCTCTTCATCCACTCTCCCATTGTTTTCTTATTCTCACGATCCCTCCAAACTTTTCTACTTGACATTAAATTGCTGACTGTAAGAGTTCAACCGAGTGTTCCAGCATGTTTGTACAGTACACCAGACTGCACTGGATATAGCATGACTTAGAAATTCAAACTCTCCTTCACTAGTATCTAGCTGTACATCTCAAACAATAAATTGCCTGGGTAACTATGTACATTTTCTATCGCTGCACTTGACCGTCGGCTTATATCCTCTCCTCCTCCTTCTCCTTCTCCGTCTTCTCCTTCGTCCTGTCTTTATTTAATCTTCCCAAAGGCCCACATTCCTTTCGATTGAACTAATCCGCACTTCCTTTCTCTCGGTTGATTTCATGCATCACTGGCATGTTTGAGCTCATTTTGCCCCATGCAGCATCCTCCCTGCACAGCAGATGATGCAATTGCTTTTGGCGACCCGGTAATAAGATAAAAAAAAAAAGATCTCGAGAGATGTCTGTGCATCTCAAGATATAGAAGGAGCAATTCAAGAGTCCACATATTTCAAAGAATTAAATTCTCAAGGAATGTAATATTTATCTCCTTTTTTTGTCTATATGTGTGTATTGTTTCAACAACTATATGAATGATCAGTGGCTGTTTCTATGATTTCTGTATGAGAGCTCGGACTGTCGTCTTACAGTAATCACATCCGTACAGTACGTGTAACCTGTAGGGGAAGGAGGGGCACTCAAGACAATTTTATTTGGACACAATTTTCCAGTTTGCTGACCTCCGACGACGTCCTTTGATAGAACTTTACCAAACATTATTGTGCACATTCACCTTTTTGAGAAGAATAATTAAGTCAGGTTCCTTTTTTTTGTTACTTTTCCAGTTGTTTTTCTCGATAATTAATGTACAGAATCTGTTTCCATTATTTTTACATGACTTGTTTTTATTTACTTTAAACGATTAAATTTTGACTGTTTCATCAATTGACATTATTTTATTTATTTTATTATTTCAATTTCTTCTTATAATGCAAGGGTAAGTACTGCATTAAAAAAAATCCTTTGTCCTTGATTTTCTAAATATACAACAACAACAAAAAAACACACACATACACACACACATTAATTATCAAAGTCAGAGACAGAAACAATATGTAAATTCTTCAGTAGCTGAGCTCAAATCTATGACTAAGGCATATTTTCAAATTTTTAAATCTTTGTCAACGCAATAACAGACATATATAACAAATTATAACTTAAGCTACAAGCACCGATAATAGGAGTCTACTACCACATTATTAATCGATCATCTCGGAAACGGAAAACGACACAAGGACAGGTGTAGCAGTTGCATCATCACGACTCATTTGCAGGGAAAATGTCAATCCTTAATAAACTATTAGTCAGAACCTATCAAAATTCATAAACATTAGCATCTGGCGGTGAAACAACTCGACTACTATTTAAAATGAATATTAATTGAAACGCAACTCGGCAGTCTTGGCTGTAGGGCTACACAGTTCACGGATTAGATACCATCAAAGTCACTTTCTGCTCTTCTTGTTTGATTATCTCTGAATATTTATGAAAATCTAAAAAACCGATATCTCCCAGAATAATTCGACAAAGCTTAGGATCCTTATCACAAGAAATATGAAAAAAATATTAAATTTACTTTGGGAGTTATATATATATTGAAATCTTTAGTTCTGTTATTATATACGCAGGGGAAGAAATGAAAGCTAATATGTCAAAGGCAGGATTAATTTCGACTTCTTATGTGTAATAAGAATTCCGGTGTAGTATACCTTATCTTCATGGGGAAAGGACTCTTCTTTTCTTTTGTTTTTACCTACAGTACCTTGGACTGAAACATATAGGTTTATGGAGGATATTTCACTTCAAGATTTGATCAATGGCAATATTTATTTCTTCGTCGAAGTAGAATACTGTGTGGCGGCCATAATTGGTCAGTTTACTAGGTACTGTAATTAGTGCAGTACTGATCTATAGCACCAGAAATGTTGCTTTATAATATAAATTACAGGTATGTGTCACCTCATAAAACTATAACAATTTTTAGGTGTTTTTGCATGTCAGCAATCAACAGAAGATGAGATACGCAAACTTCCTGGGTTAAAAAGTTGAACCGATGACTCCCTTTAAAAATCTTCAGCATTATAAACAAAACCTTACACTACCAATTTCCCCTCATACAGAAAGAGAAGAGAGAATAGCCTTAATTAAAATACAGAAAAGGTTTTGAAAACAGATATATCATCTAGAAAATGAAGTCATGATTTGTAGTCCTAAGTCACTGATCAGATCTCATTCTAGCCATTGAGATTTCTTTTCTGTTTCAAAAAATCGGGCTTTTGTTGGTAGAGGCCATGCAGCATCTACTTTATGCTCATATTTTGCAACTGACACTGCCCTAAATTTCTCCTTGAAAACTATTCCCCCTATCCCAGGTGGTAAAAATGACACATTCCATAATTTGCTATACATGTTTGTCACCATGACAACACCTGTATACTCTTTATCCAATAAGATTGTAAGGGTGTCAAACCAAGCAATGTTTCTCACTGGAGGAAGCCCCAGCCAATCACAAGGTCAGTAATGATTTGAGTAAAAGATGTTAGGTCAGCCACCCTTGAGAAATTTAATGAGCAGAAATCATGCCACATGGTTCCACCTCTGAGAGATTTTTCAGATCTTGCAGGGAAAAAAATGAATTAATCATGATTCGTATTATCTGTTACTCTTTGAAACAGTTTTCATTACAAGAGGTAAAATTTGGTAGAACACTGGGTTTAAAATGTAAATCAAGTGTCCAGACATTAAACAAATTTGGTCATGGTATGTTATTTGCTTTATAGCACCATTAGGGTGGCAGAACATTCAGTTTAGAAACTCGAACGTTGCTTGAAATATCTAGAATTAAGGCAGCAAAAAAGAAGGGGAAAATGTAAAGGCCCAGCTGTTTGTTAAAAAGAGAATACATCATTCCTTCAAATATATTATACATTCTAAAGGGAAGTAAAAACTAGTTTTCACATATTGCTTCAGTTTCCAGTTGCCAATACTGTAAACTAACAGCAGTTTATCCCACATTTTTTAAATTTTTTATTAAAGCTGAGTCAGAATATGTGTTTGATTATATCTCAGACTCATCCCCTGTTCTAAACTACTGTCTTTTCCAGTACGGACACTCTAGGCATATCTCATTACCGCAAATATTAACACAACGAGGCGTTTCTTCCCGTATTGCTGTTCCTTCAAGAATAAAGAGCAAATTATAAATGGACGCCACCGACATTACGGCCTCCCACGTCCGCTTTTGTTGCCGACGAACAGCTAATACACGGCGAAGCCACGTAAATCCAGACGGTCAATGCTTTGGTCTTCATTCGTATTATAATTCGTTCATTCTTAACCGTAGAGGAATTAAATTTGCTGCTGGAGGATGTAACTGTATTAAAGCTACCTGCCAAATTTACAACTTTCACAAGATGTTTTGATCCTGCAGAACAGGACACAATACTTTAATTTTATGGGAAAGTTTTTAGCAATTTATATTTAAGTGATTGTTTTATCACACAATGTGAGTACATTGTACAAATAAGTTTCTATAAAGACAAAATAAAATAAATGTAAATTGGTAGAAATAACAAATCATTTATAATGCCACGAATATTTTGTACCATAAGTAGCATAATCCAAACATTCATCTGATCTTTCAATATCTGTTTCTTCTTCTTCTTTTTCTCTTTTTACCAAAAGTATCGGGAAACACTATACATGATTATCACATGCACAATTAGTTATACTTTGAGATAAGTGCTGGTAGTTAATCACTTTACATGGAAGTTTTCTCCATAGTCTAGTATGACTATCCTCATCCCCATATTACTATTTCTTAGGGGGGGGGGGGATGGGGAGAGAAGGGATGTAGGGAGAGGAAGTAGAGAGAGTGATATATTCACATTTCCCAGTGCTCACAGTGCCTTTCTTCTGAATTGCAAAATGTTCCAATTAATTCTGTCTTAATATTTACCAACAAAGGAGTGCTAATTAGAAACTTTTCTAGATTAAATCATTTCTTTCCTCTTTTTGTTTAAACAAATTTTCATTGTACTCATAAATTTAATTTACTACCAATCAGCGAGTTAATTAGAACATGTCTTCATTTGTACAGGATTCTTTATATAGATTTTGTCTCATAATGGTTTAGACTCTTTTTATCCTGGAAAAGCTTTGTTGCTAAAACACTTCCAATGACACAAAACATTTTTGAACCAAAAAAATAATTAATTAATTTTCCTTTTGTTTACAGTTGGATAAATGAATGGTACTTGAGCAGGTACAATATCTTGATTAAACAATTCACACATTTCATTACATTTATTAATTTATGTAATTACTACCAATCAGTGTATAGAAACTGCTCCTATTCTCTAGAAATCTTATTACAGTATATCTTTTTCATTTTCTTCTACACTTATAAATATACTGTATCCCAGCATAAAATCCTTCTTTCTGAATAAAGAAGGGGTATAATCCACTCTGTTTTAATTTTCTTTTGTTTTACACACATAGAAAGTGCTACAACTAGAACAATATATATATAGATTGAACAATTTACAATTTTTTATTTATAAAATCCATTAATTTACTTTACTACCAATCAGGGGAACAGTTTATATCTTCCTTCGTCCAAGTTTCTCCTCCTCACAGATAATCAATTAAATGGGGAAAGTTTGCATACATGAACACGCACCACGCGATTCAAACCACACGACCAAGACAGATTTGAACGGCACTGACAGAACAGATTAACGCTTTTGCTGTCTTTCCGTAAACTTCGTTTAAAGCCAGGAAATATTTTTCTTTCCCCTTTCAAATTATTTATGTGACCATCAATGAGAAGGCAAACGCAATTGACATTATACAAACAGTATGTTATCTTGACAACTTCAGCTAATGAATGCAGCATTATCTCCCTCCGCAAACACGAGAGACGGGATTCTTTCTCCATGATTAGTGTTAAATAAACACTCATTCGATGACAACGAAGAGTTCCTAGATGTGTAGAATGACAAACTTTAATGCTTGGGGGTCCACGAGGGGTTGCTTGGGGTCCACAAGGGGTTTCTCAGACATCTCTCTGAATAACGCTTAATATATGTATGTATGTATGTATGTATATATGTATGTATGTATGTACACTCAATAGCATCTGTCTGGGAAGGCTGTTCTCCAACAGAATGGCTCACTTCTCAAACCAAATGACTCGCTGATCTAACTTAATATGAAGTGAAAATAAAATAAAACTGTTAGCAAACTGCTTATCCACTAGAGAGCCTGTGTAGGAGAATGTGTAAAAGTATGAGTTGGCCTGACGTTTCGATCCTAGCAGGATCTTCTTCAAATGCTAAATGACAAGACAATGACAAATGACAAATGACGATTGTCATTTAGCCTTTGAAGAAGATCCTGCTTGGATCGAAACGTCAGGCCAACTTACTTTTACACATTAATATGAAGTGTTCAGCTTGGAATAGCATTGATTGATATATCCGTCAATGGAGAATGCACCATTAATCCTTTCGGTTTTTGACATTTTCTAAATAATATTTTATATAAAATTTCAAACTTTTAAACTGTTCTCTACTTTGGTACGTCATTTAACATGAGACTTCAAGAAAGTGTAAGTTCCTAGATATTCCAAGACTTCTCTGATCTGAATATTCATGAGCAACGTACTACTGTATTACCTGTCTCCTCACAACCTCTGCTGGATGTTACAGGTACAGTACGTACAGTTACAGTTCAGTACAGGTACACTGTTAAGTGAGGTAAGCAAGGTAAATGGTTATGTAACTGCATTGTCAAGGGCAGGCCTAGCAGATGGAGGCCATACTCATTTTGCATGTACGTAGTCCTTGACCCATTCCAATTATATTGCTGTAATTAACTTTAATACCAATTACGGACATTAAATACGTGAAAAAAGGGAAGAAAAGTCAGCCTTTCATGAAAAAACTATTTCAGCCATTCCTGAAACATTCCTGAGACATCAGGTGACACCAGTGTTGGTATACCGCAATCACAAACAATGCTGTGTCCATCAGTTAGTGTGTAAAGTTGTATACTCGAACAGGAAGGAGCTGCAAAAAACATCGACGATATTACTCCTTTTGCCCCCAAAATGCCACAATTCTGTGTAGTTGAAGGTTGTATTAATATCTCAGCCAACAAAAGCATCACCTTTTTTAGCTTTCCCAGTTGAAAAACCAACGCAAAATGTCGTAGACTTTGGATAAATTTTGTGAGATGCATGCAGAAAAATTTTACAGCACCGGAACTGTCTCATGCAGAAAACGTGAAAGTATGCTCAGTGCACTTCAACGAGAGCGATTGGGACCTTTAATATTTGCTACACCACTTCTTAGTCTCCCTGGGTGTCCTTACATGTAACATTATATCACGCAATTGACCGTGTTATTTACTGTTGGAGATGACCGTATATAGTACACATATACACCGTGCCCTGGGTAGCACTGTTAGTCCAATGAGTTACAACTCCTGCCCGTATTGGCTCACACCAAGGGGAAGTAGTCATGTTAGGATTTCCTCGCATTTATCCATTTGGTTTGTATTCTAGTATCGTGAGTTGACACATGTTTTATATCGTCCATTATGTTTGTACTGGCATCTGCATGGTCCAAGGAGTAGGATTAAACAGTACTTTATGCGATCGGACGTTTTGTTTGTGTCGTTAGTGACTGTCATTTGTGATTGTGTACATAGTGGAATGTTACTGGTCAAGGCGTGTTTCAACTAGGCCTAACTCTATGGAACAACACAGAGTTACATGGTCATGATACCGAAAACTGAAACAGCCATGAATGATGTGTGCCCACATGTCAGCTACCTATTAAGGAGTAGCTAGGGTTTGTTGTACATAGTGAGAACTTCTTGGGGAATTACTGTAGGTACCACATTACTTTCACAAAGTTAGTTTGAAAGTCAATGGGACAATTATATTGAGTATGCTACCTTAAGTATCATTCCTTAGTTACAATTAGGCTATACCTTTTATCATCCTGTACAGGTTTAATACAAAACATAAGTAATCCTTCATGTAATGACTTTTATTAACCGTTTTAACAAACTCTAGCAGTTCCCTAAGTCCTCATTTATCATCTTAAACACACATTGCACAATTCTTTACGATCTTTTCAATTTCTCCTTTTCTTCAGGACACGATGAAGGAATTTTGTAATGTATCTGCACTGCCCTCTGTCAAAATAAATTAAAAAAACAAACGAACCTTCTCATCGCTATCCGTGAATGCTTCGTATCGATCTTTACTGCCGATCTTGTTGATGACTTGAGCGACCCCGATGACCTCGCCACCAAGATCTTTGATCGGCATTGAAAGCATGGATCGGGTTTTGTAGCCAGTCAGCATATCAATTTCATTGTTGAATCTAGGATCCTGCAACAAAAATAAAGATATAGTTATAATCAGTCAAAAGAAGAAATTTAAAGAAAATTGAAGAAAATTTGTGCATGTCTGGCGGATGCAAACTACTGACAACTTTTGAATTAACATTGTCACAAAACTGATGAAAATTTTAAAGTGACAAGTTAGAGTAGCTATATATATATTATGTTATAAAATGAAAAGAGATTTAATCTGTCTTACAATCTTTAAAAAGTTTAACTTACAAAACTTCCAATATTACGAAACAAATATCGTTCCGCAAAGCCCCGTTTCTAGACTGCCTAACAATGGATAGCGTGCACTATGTGTATGTATATTACAACTGCAGTGCTTATTCCTACCCAAAATACTACGGTACATGTGCTGCGAATTTTCCCAGGTACCTTGCCAAACAACTGTGAGCTCATCCCCTGTCTAACACCTGTTAGTTAACATTTTTTGGCACGTTTCCAGGCAACGTTTCGTGGAGTAAAATGTTTTGGCTCCACTCTAGAATCAATTGGGGCAGTCAGTAAAGGATCATTAAAGTTATGCGAAATATTGTCTTAGACGTTCAAGAAAAG
>KN882806.1:136530-153207 GCA_000934455.1 Apostichopus parvimensis
AATAAACTTATTTTATGATAGATTTTCCCTAACTTAATGGGAGGGAAGGGGGGGGGGGGAATATAATTATTAGCTTGAACTGATATACAGAATTACTAAATTTATTGTTGACAGACACATATTACATGTGTATATTAGGGCATGGCAAAATCACTTGTCAGCTAGGGCTGCCAGTTGCCTCTCTCAAAGACAACATGTACAGTATACTACATGTACAGTCCACAAAGGTACATCTGAGGAGAGGAAATTTATTGGGCGCTATCAAACATTCCAGTGTTTCTTAGAAGCTTTACAAACTGTGACAAACAGTCCATATATTTAGCCAACTTTCAAATGCAACAATGTCACTATCTAGCTGTCACCCCGACCTGTACAGTTGGCTGTGATCATTGTCAGGCTCTTTATATCAACGGTACATGCACCTTAGTTACAACTTTACGTTAGGTGTGTTGTACTTTTACATGTTTGTGTTTACAACCGATCAAGTCTGTTGATGGATCAACCATTTAAGTCTTTACAGCTGGCAAATTTTTAAGGGTTTTAACCTTTTACAAAACAAATTTTTTGGAAAGGGTAAGAAATCAAAACGTATAGCAGTCATGTCTAACATTCACAAAACCGTCAAATCAGCGTTAAAGACTTTTTTATTTCAAACAACCTATGGTTAAGTGTATTCAATTGTATTTTGTATTTTGTATGTTTTGTTTATAAGTGCATTGAACCCTGGGATTTTGTGCTGTAGAAGCACCGGTGTCATAATAGTAATGTAATAACATAGGTTTATTCTGAGTGGAATTGAAATGTACATAAACTTTGTGTTCTTTTAGCAGACATATGGTATACCACCTCTAGGACTGCATTTAGAGTAGATTTTCAATATTGATTCACTCTATTTGGAGTATTTCAATCAACCATTCAATTCAGAAAGAAAGAGATGAAATTAGTTACTGTAAATATTAGAATTAGGGGAAATAAGTTATATCAATTCACAAAGAAAAGTAGAATGCACAGTACTAGTGAAGCAGCGCAAAACGATTTAGAGGTGACTTCTGAGCAAGCATGTGTAAAATAAAACTTAAACTTGCACAGTTTTGTTCCCCCCTCCCCCCCCCCCCCCCGCAGAATACAAATCAATGCACGAACATTAAAGGTTACCAGAAGTTACCAATTCATGCTAGACAGGTACAGATTTGTTATACAACAAATCTGAAATCAGCGTTGGGGTCCCCCAGGGAGGTCCATTATCAGCACTGTTATTTACAGTTTACACTGACGAAATAAGATCACAATCTAACTGTTCGCGTCATCAAATATGCAGAGGACACAGCAATCTCTGTTATAATATCTAAATCCTCACATAATGTGGATCAAAGTAATTATGAATCTGTGGTATCTCATGTTGCTACTGTCTGTGATAAAAAGAACTTACTTCTCAACCCAAAGAAATCTAAAGAGATGATTTTTGAAAATTCTAATATTAAACATGAGGGCCTACTCACTGCCAAGGCAAGGAAAACTGTTATACAGGTTGCCGAAGTTGACCGTACTGAACAGACGATGTATTTAGGGGTGTGTTTAGACAATTAGCTTAATTTTACATGTCATATTTCCAGAATTTCAAAGAGGGTTTATAATATCATTTCTACTTTATCTTTTATTGTACCATATTTTAAGTTAGATGTAAGAATGGAAGTTTTCAATACCTACATTTTTTACTTGTAAAGGATCAGAAAAGAATTGAATTGAATTGAATTTGAATTTATATATTGTCCACAATCGGAAATTCGGCTTACACAGGTCGTAAACGAAAAAAAGCAAAGGGAAAAAAAAAAAAAAGCAGAGTATGAGTATCAATACACTGCGATACACAAACAGTAATACAACAATTATACAGCAAGTCCTACAAATAAGAAACTTATCTTCTCTGAATTAGATCATCCTTGCGTTACTGTGCCAACAGTTTTAGCCTAGATGTTAACACCCTTATCAGCCAAGAAAACAATGCAGCCATGAGAGATTTTAAAAGGATTTCTCATAAAATTCATAGTTACGAGAAACACCCACTCCATAACGAGCTGAAATCACTTCTTCAACAGACTAATTATAACTTGAGAGATAGGACAATCACGCCAAAATTACGAACTGTACGTTTTAAAAATTCTTTCGTTTGTAGGGCTGCCATATTTATTCAGGGTGTTGTTCCACAAAACCTACTTTAATTCATTTATTAACTTTTGATTTATTATTTGATTTATTGTACAGACAGTATATACATGCTATTTTAAGCTTTTTAACTCTTAACTGCTTTTCATATCCTATTTATAAATACATGTACTCTCATGTATTTATACTGGATTTTTAATAAACTTAAACTTTAGAGAGTGTTAATGTTGTGTGGAGACAAGTAAACAAGGCAATGTATCTTGGACAGAACATCATAGGAGATCAATATCATTCTCCAAATACAAGAAAAAATTGCAAGGAATTTAATTAATGTATACTAGCGATGGTACACACTTTGTACTATTTGCAGTCTTGCATGAGAGAATAAACAGCTTTCACAATCACATTTAAGATTATTCCAAATTTATCTCAACATTCAGCTTTAATGCTTCATTTAATGAAACCAATAACATACCATGTGTTTGTTTGTAAGAAACAAAAAATTCTACTTCTGTCCAACATACTATAGAAAATGAATTTATCTCACCAAAATCACACAAATTACACATCTGGTATCATCAGGGAGGTCTGAATTTATAGCAAAGAGAAAGAGGGGGGGGTGGCAGGACAAAGGTTGTTTATACATTAGCAATCATCACACTGCAGTCAACCTGGAAATTACAGGGTCAAAAACCACATTAATGTGTATTGCCTTACAATTCAGGATATAGTTACTTGGCTAAATGCCAGAGGATTTCATGGTTTGCCAGCAGAAGAAAATTGAGTTGAAAAAGTCCTTGCTTTTCTTTATAATTTGATTTTTCCACAGATCAAAAAATATATTATTTCAACCAAAAAAAATTGCGTACATTTCTTCACAAAGTTCTACCTATAAATATAACTATGACAGTATGACAGCTAAACAAATATTCCAAAAGTGTGTCAAATTTGCATCGATGAATCAATGTCAGTAAAATTGGATCTACTGTACATAGGAAAGTAGATATTTTGAAGAACGTCTCCTACAATGCGGACAACACAGACCACATACTGTGATACTACAGTTGACCAGAGAATATCCAGGGAGGGTTTCAGTCAGTCAAATCAAATCGTTTACATTCAATCAACTGAATCTTTGAGTTTAGGGATTAGGTTTTTGAGATGGGGTTTTTCAACTAACCATGTGTCTTTTTCTCTTTTTTGGGGGGATGTAAGTGTTTTATTGTCTGCCAAGTGCTGGAATATATTTTCCGTTTAGGATGAATGATTCACTTTGTATGTGCAGGCAGGCAGGTGTGTGGAACAATATATTGCCTCTCCACTTAGCAGAGTCACTCTTAGTATGTATATTGTACAAAGTACAGAAGTACAAAAAAAACTTCCTGGATGAACAGTGGAACAGTGGTATAATAAGGTCCAGCGACTCCAGCTACAGTAGTAAACATTGAACACACACCTTACAAACATGACGAGAATTAGTCCATTAATCATAGGTTGCATTTTTCAGCTCTCTTGACCTCAACTTACTCAAACTTTATCTCTCCTGCAAACAAACTGGTGAGTTTGGGAGAGTTGATTTGTTCACACCTTGCCATGTCTGCCTTGATCTGAAAGTGATTTTGCTACTAGCTGTGTGATGAGTTGCATAATAGACGAATAGGCAGCTCAACTAAGGTGCAAAAAGATGGGACTGATCACTCAGCTAACCAACTGGAAAAACCTGCCGTTCAGTATAAATGGCGGGTTTTTGGATGCAACCTATAGCTAATGGACACTTTCACGGCATGAACTGCGCGAATTTAGTAAAGAATTTTGGTCTTCATTTCTTCCTCTTTTGTACTATCAATGTCCAATTCAAGTATGTCCGTCCGTCTTTCTTTATAATGTGTCCTTTCGTTTCAGTTAGCCACTGAAGAAGATCCTGGTTGCTTCGAAATATGTCACACCCCTCTAACTTGTATTTTACCTACACAAGCATTCTGCAGTACTTAACAGTTTATTAGCAGTTAACATTTTTTTTTTCTCTCCCTCTCTCTGACTTAATTGCTCTTTTTTTTTAGGAAGCCAAATTTGAAGGTTATTATGTCATTTCAGACTATTTCATCTGACCTCTAACTGTCTGAACATTGTATTTCTTCACAAAGTCATAGGGCTCTGTACAGAGAATATAACACTTCATGTGATCCATTTTCATGTATATATTACTCTTGCTCTCCAGTAATTTATGATAAGAGATGACACCAAAACAGACCTATCATGTGAACACAAACTACAGACATGTGTGTGTAAGGAATAGACTACGAGTCATATTGCACAAGATTAGGATGCAAGTTAGTGTGTGATTATGTACAGGTTGGCTTCACTTTCAGTCAGATGTCAAAGTATCCTTATTGTCAAATGAAAAGCCAGATATTTATGGTTGAATGAAGCGAAAAAGTGACTTTTTGCTATGATTTCAAGAACACATGTTGAACAGAGATGTATACATGCAACTTTCATATTAAAGTTATAGGACTTATCAAAATGTATCTAGTTCCAAGTGAGGTTGAGGTCAAAATTCAAGTGGTTTAGGGGAAAATGTTGTTTCATGAACGGTGTGGAGGACGGATGTTAATAACAATGTTATGCAGTCCATATTTAAAAGCAATTAATCATTAACCTTGGGTGTTTGTGATGATAAGCTATATTCTTGTTTATATGTCCTCTTGTATACTTGTATACATGTATACTGTATACAAAATTGTTTTCTTAGTTTTGATAATTGTTCAAATTCAATATATCTCAATTTTTTATACTAATCGATACTAATGTCACGTCACAATGAAGCACATAGAGTACAGTATCACTTCAAATGCTAATCAAGTTTTGGTTTTATTATTTAAATGTAGAAATAAGTAAAATAAAACAAAAAGTTGAAAAATTTTGGATCACTTCTGACAAAGTTCCCTTTGGTAAATAGAATGAAAGGAATCAGTAGTTTACTCTTTTCAGTATTTTCTTCCGTTTGAAAAGGAACAATAAATTACCAATGGCCAGTACTTTAGTTACCCTCCACAGTTAAATGACATATATAAGGTCTTCAGCCAAGGTGTTGGAGGTGACCACAAACAGTATACAAGTATCGTCAAAGGTGTTGAGAACTGTTTTCATAAGCAGTAGGTCTAGATATATATATATTTTTTTTTATCCTTTCTTTCCCATGTAAAATTAATAGTGTAACTTTGAACAGACTATTGTCTACATGGTCGATGTACGTACCATGAAAAGTGACTCTAAATTTTGGCAGTGTAAGATACATTTTGATGTAATATGATCTGTAATGGAAATGTATGGAAACATACACCGAGTAGATACTAAAAAGATGAACAGATCTGCACTTGAACTCTACTTTACTGTACTTTATTGAACTGTATTGATACTGCACTTTACTGTACTGTCCTTAATTGTATGTTACTGTATAGTACAGTACTGAAATGTACAGTATAGTACTGTACCATACTATACTTTATTGTATAGTTCTGTAATGTACTGTACAGTACTGTACAGTACAGTACTGTACTGTGATGTAATGTACAGTACATATAATCTTGAATCATTAAGTTTTTCTTCTGTCATTGTTTTGTATTATTTTGTATTATTTGTATCATTTCTAATTGTCAATTGCGCCATGAACATTCTTTGAGTGGTGTGTGCGCATTATAAGTCGTATTATTATTATTATTATTATTACTGTACCATACTATACTTTATTGTACTTAACTGTACTGTATAGTACTGTACTGTACAATGCTGGGCTGTATAGTACAGTACTGTATTAAATGTACAGTACTGTACTGTAGTCAGACCATGGAGCTATAAACTAATTAGCAGCACTTGGTCAGCATCCACCAGCACCCAACTGAGTGTGTTTCCAAACAGCACTTGTTGATTGCCACAACCAGTATTTCTGTAAGTGCTTAAAGGTCATCAGTATTGGTCCCAAATGTTAGCATGCTATCAACTTTGAAAAGCAATTTCCTGGTGGTGCTATATTATCAAATTATTCCCAGACATTCAGGAGTGATAAATTAGAAAATTAAATGAAAAAAATCACAGTGAGGAATAAAACTGAGATGGATGGTAATCAAAAAATATTTGTTGAAGTTGGCATGTGAGTGACCATTTTTGTTTTATTCGTCTTCTTCTTCTTCTTTCTAGCATATACTGGAGCCAATAAGACTTTAGGGTCCACAAGAACTAGGACTTTTCTAGGCATTTCAATATGGCTAACCTGCACTTAACATGATGGTTGAGCTGACCAAATTAGTGAACAGATCAATTTTGACATCAACTGAATGGTCAATGCAGTATGTATTGTACAGAATGTCTGTACATGTATAGTTCATATGTCAAAAAGTCCTTACACATTAGTTTCTCTGACTAAAAACCAGAGTGCAAACAACAGCATCTCATACATCCTAAAACATTCTTACACTTCACATTCCAACAATACATCTGTGTTGTATACTGTGTCTGAGCACATGTACAATAATTGTATGCTGTACAGTATTTTCAACAGCCTTGTGTACTAGTTTCATTCTTTTGCATTGCATAGTATACCAAGCCATTCATTAACAGTTTGTCTTGTTTGCAATACAAGCTGCTTAATGCACATATAACATTGAGCAAGTATACAATAGGTATGGTTAATGATCTCTATTCAAACCTTATATCTAAGCCTAGATATATCATAAAGCAATGCCTGGAAATTCAGGCTATCTTACTGGCTAAATTGTTCACTTAATTGTGGATTTTGCAATTTCCCAGGATATACAGACTTATATAACTTTAATAGACGCAGGCTCTAGTTTGCATTTCTTTGCCAATAGATACCAAACATCAATAAAAGTAGCTAACATTTGGAAGTGGAACATTCATACTTGTTTTTTTATTTATCAATTGAAATTTTTAGCAACTGGCTAAATTTGTTGAAATTCTAAGCCTGAAATATGATACTTTATGAAACTCCTTATCTAACTGTCAAAAAACCGAACCCTTTACTCTCATGAATGTCAAAGCATACTGGCAGCACATAGACCTACCATACCTAAAAATCAGATAATTTTATGCACCACTTTCGAAAGGGTCAGGCTTTCTACCTTTCATAGATGCACATACATATATAGTTGCCAAACATTTACATGATTACATCTTTCAAAATTACTAAAATAGTGTTTAATATGAAACAAATAAAATTCAATATTTCAGTTTTAGAATCCTGAGATTTGAGAAGGGTGGTCTCAGAAAAAAAGGAGAAATGCTCACAGAGACTTGTGACTAAAAAGGGGGATGCAATGCTAGAATAGATATATAGGCTTCGGTAGATAAGTGTACATAGGTTAGGGGGAGACAGGTAAGTGAGAAGTGAAGTAAATAATAAATATGACCAATTTTAATGGGCCATCGTACTGTAGATCTGTGTATGAGGGAGTGTGCTAATTGAGGCTTGAGACAATTAGAGACAATAATTACGATTAAGCTTCACAATGTCTCCAGAGAAAACTTTTCGTGTAGCTCTGACGACTTTGAAATTTCTCGCTTGTCCATCACTGCCATACCGTATTTTTTAGCCGCAATTTTTTTTCATCCTTCAGACCTTTTCTAAATTCCTTTTTAAATTTTAAAGTTTATTGTACAGTTAAGTCACTCAGGGTTCACTTTCCATAAACACTTGATCTGTGGTTCGATCTTGCTCTAGATTTAATGTTTAGGTTAAGTCTCCAATCTATGTATGCTACTAAAACACATTAAAACATGTACACACGTGTACAGTGTATACATACATGTATCTTCACACCCATGTGAAATAGACTTTTTTCTTGTGTGTGAATGTAAACAAACTTTGTTTGCTTATATCATCCCATTATCAGATATGGTAAAATATAAGACAGTGATTATCGTGATAGATCAACATATGCTTAATCTTAATAAATAGTTCTGCTGTTACTTTCTGAATACATTATCCTATAGGTTCATGCTTTATGCCAGTGTATGCCAATGTATAGAACTCTCAAAGGTTGTTAAGGTTGCAGACTAATATATTAAAAAATTTTGACCGGACTAAGTTTGCTTTAATTTTAGTTCAACTTTTGGCAGCAATTTCACCAAATGGTGGCACAGTATAGATGCGCTAACAGATTAACCAATTCCCTTTACTACAGGAATACTGCGAGCCATAAGTTCCTTTAAAATCAAATTACGTTGGAATCTTAGGGTAACACAACTTCCATGGACACACAGACCTGTCTATGGACATACTGTAAAGTAAATTTGAAGACAACAGAGTGAGAGACCCTAATTAAATTTTTTTATCAAGAGAGATGTGTAGGCTAGATAGATGGGGCAAAAGTGCACAATTTGTTTTGCCTGAAGAGGGTTATAATGTTCAATGGTAGAAGGGAGAGTGCACAAGTTCCTTGGAGACAGGTAAGCGAGGAACAAATTAAATTTTAGCTTTAATGCATTTGAAATAAATCGTCCTTATTCAAGTTAGCAAAGGCTGCGGTAGTACTGAAGTAATTCCAAGCTGTATCAATATACTCCTGTACATATATACATGTACCCATCACTTACCTCGTATGCGTTTGCAATATTCACCGTCTCTCCAGTCTCTGCGACGTATCCTACAATGCCCTTGCCCCACGAGATCCGCACCTCCTTCTTCGTCTCCTCCACCTTCGATTCGCACGTGACGTCAAACAGTTTGGCGATCAAGCAGCACTGGGACGTCCCTTTGCCTTGGATCAAGAACAGCGATCCCCTGTCGGCTTTTGTAAGTATCAGCACGTTTTGTAGAATTTTGTGACACAGGCTGTTTAGATCCAAGTCATTGTTAATATCCTTCACGAGTTCCATGAGGACCTGGCGGTCGTCCAACTGTTTCAGCTCTGTTATTGTCTTGCGGGATCGTGTCGGGGACGCTTTACCCTGGTTCATGATGTGTCCAGTGTTCAAGAAGCTCGGAGAGCCGTCAACCGTTTGGACCATGCGGCCCAGCGAGCCGCCAGAGCCGTGCACCTCAAACTCCGATGCGGAGACCTTGCGAACGGGAGTATTGCTACCGGAAGAGCTACTTGGTGAATGGGGGGACTCGGCCACGGGTGGCTTTGAGCTCTGAGACATGGCGCGGGAAATGTACCAGCCATCTATCATGCTACGGGTGGCCTTACGGGCAAAGTAGTCGTGAGCGAACTCGGGATGGGAATCCAACCAGGACTCCATCCTCTCAAATTCGGCTTTGCGTTTAGGGTCCTGTATTTCCTTACTCTTGGTCTGCTCTTTGCCGTTGTCTGGCTCTTTATCTCTGCCTTCGGCTCCCCCTGGATATGGGCTCATCCTATCCTGTAAGGACATACTCCCCTCGCAAGGTTTAACTAGCGAAATGAAAAAACAAAAGAAAACAAACATTCAATAAGCCCAACCAAAATAATATATATGTAAAGAGATTTGATTAATGCTCCTACCTTTCAAAAACATTTACAACACCTGACGGAAACGAGCCAAATTTATATTGCGCCGAGATTTATTAGTAGCAATCAATTTCAATACCTCCATCCCCCCCCCCCTTCTACCTACTCTCTTCCATCTTCTTTGAATTATTTTTAAAAAAAAATTATATCCAGGAAGAGTAGTGCAAGGAAAGCACGGTAAGGCAACAAGCAGACTATCGTGACTCTACTCAACTCTTTGGCTTGGTTGATTCCGCCTGCATGGGGTCGATGAATTACGAGGACATCCAAACATCCAATGTCGAAAATATAAAAAAAGAAGAAAAAAAAAGAACTGCGACGAGATGGAGTTAAAAGAGAAAAAAAAAAAAAAAGGAAAAATTTAATACAAAAATAAAATACTTTGGACAAAAGCTGTTGATCCTTTTTAAGTTTATAGAGGACAGCACTTAATATTCCATATCACAGCATATAATTTTCCTCCGCTCGGATATCAATAAAAACTTTCAAAACGCTCGAACCGTCCGACGAATCTTCCATCCATTTCCACACGGTGGAAAGGGGAATAATAAAAATAAAGAGAAGAACATGTAAAAATTCCCCTATGGCAGAAAATTGATCTAAACTTCCAGGCTTCGTTTGTTCAGCCTGCATTACAAATGAAGAAACCCAGAAGCCGTGCGAGCTTATATGAAGATTCTCTGCCCTGCGACATCGACGACGTCGTGAGATGTCCTAACTGGTTGAGTCAAATGTAAATTGCTTTAGCAGAAGGAGAGAAGCATCGGCAGCAAAGGTTGCTGCAGATAGCTCTACCGTAGCGCACAAGACAGCTGCCATGGTCGTCGTCGACGAGTTATTCACTTATTAATAACGTTCACGCATCTAAAAGCTCACTGAGGGTTTAGAACATTTACCTGCTGTGTTGTCCAGCCCTGGGAACACTGCACCTTTTTTAAATTAGGCAAATAGAAAAATCTCATGGCTTTCAGAAACGGGCTTATTTTATATTCCCGGAGCCGAGAGATGGCTGATGGTCTGGCCTGTGTTTTCTGAATCTGTTTAGTTCCGTCTCGTCGAAGCTAATGCAAATCTGAATTCAAATTCACCACTTGCTGGGATATAATATTATGTGCGTACGGAAGACGGCGCTTTGGATTTTTTCAACAAGTATGTACGAGTCGAAGCAGCGGTTGATGGGCAATTATTGCGCAAACCTACTGAGAATTACTCAAACGTCGAGACTGACTATGCAATGGAACAAACTGGAACAGAATCCATTTCATTGACTGAAGGTTTTATTGCAAGTTATTACTGATTGAAATGGGTTATCAACATTTGCATGTCACCCAGCCACTTGCCTATGTAGACCTGTATATTTAATCACATCTACAAAATGCAAATTTAGCCAAACTTCAAACCTCTTTTGCTTTCCCTTTTATCACTTGAAAAAAAATGAAATTGCACTTTGGTGGGTTTTTTTGTCATCAAAGAGCAGATCTATAAATTTATTAAACTCAAACCACAAATACGAGAATAACAGCCAGCAACACAGTACAGTTCAAAATCAAAAACCTTGACACTATTTAGATTGTCGAGTAAAAAACTGCCCCAAATTATCAGAATTGCTGGTAATGTAAAATTAAAAGACCAAATTATTTGAGACTGTTGGCAAACAAGACATGAACTAATTTGAAATGCATGACAAGAGCAATGTTCAGCAAATGCAGTCTAGTATTTTCTAATTTGTGGTACAGTGATTACTTTTATTTTTTGGGGGTGAGGGGGGGGGGGAATCATTTTGTAGTACACATTTTACATTTGATGCACTATAATGAACATACAATTTATACATTAAAACACATTATAAAGTGAAGAGAACATTTCCAGCTGTACAATGAATAATTACATTGGCAGACTAGGAATGATTAGCACTGCAACTTGGGGGGGGGGAGGGGAGGGAGATATGGAGGGGAGTATTCCTAAAAGTACCATGTCTGCCACTTTCACAACATTACAGATAATGTGTAAGAGTTGCAATATTTGGATATCAAAGAGAATAGGCATTCCATTACCCCTCTATCCTCCCCAATCCATCTAGGAAGTGGCACACTATACAGTAGGTATTTCAATGAACACAGCTATCCCCTTGCAGTTAAGAAATGCAAAAATTGCACACACAAAAGTATAGCACTTGTTCAATTCCTACAGATTCAGCTTTATTTATTAAAGAAAAACTTGACAATCTTAACAAAGCAGTGGAATGTCCCTTCTTTTGTATTGTTTACAATTTACATGTAAACAAGGACAGTGTTGGATTACATCCAACAGGCAGATGAGAGTATTACCAAGGGACTCTTAGGTCAAGGGACCTCTGTGAACCCTTCAAGTAAAGGATGTACTATACGAACTAAATATATGTTTGGATTGGTGATAAGGGGGGTGGGTGGGGGGAGGGGGGCACAGTACTTGGTACCTTAGGGGTCCCAGATGGATGTAAATCTGGCATATACAGTAGTAGGGATATATTTACACAGCTACTTAAATATAACTGGCAATGTGCCATCTCCTGTAAAAGAGAGTACTTTATATGTGTAGACCTAATGTCCTTGATTTATTTTTTATTTTTATAGTTTTGTTTATAAACAGATGTCTGTATATTCCAATAACTTACATTCCTGAGAAACGGGTGAACAATTATTCTTATAAACGGGCCTTGAACTCTTTCATCTATAAACATATTGCAGCTTTGGTATGCTGTAAGAGTCATCAGCATTGCCTCCAAAATATGCTAGAATGTCAATAAATGGTCACTCGTGTAAGTCACAAGAACTTTACTGACAAATTTATATCTCCTAAAAATAAGTTTCCTTGTCTGAGGCATGCATCTAATATTGTCAACTTTACCATCCTCAATTTCTTGGAAAGATTTAAAAAATTGCAAACCTCCTAGTACGTTACTTTTGACTGCTAGAGTGCTAACAAATTTGATCTTAGAATGCAGAAGTGGGTGAGAATGTGTGCAGTGCAAAATCAGTTACCAAATGGGTAGAGCAGGTAGATGGGAAGGTGTAACAGTTGAGAGGAGACTGGTGAGAGAGGAATTAAAACAATAGAGAAATCAACAGTGACTTACACAGCACTGTTGAGTATATGTACAGGGTTTCCCCTGGGATTTCTCACCTGAGAGGAGGTAACTGGCTTGTGACAGTGGAGGGCGTAAGCATACTTTGGGGTGGTGGGGGTGTGTGGGGGCATGGTCGCCCGGAAAATTTTGTTAAACATCCTAATGTCAATCATCTTAACAATAAATTAGATAAAAATGCATATGTTAAATAGGCAGAAGAACTTTTATTTGTTGCTATAATTTAGTGTTCACAGTCAATATTTCAAGGGCAGATGATGACATGGGTTCTAAAAAGTTGGATTGCAATCATTGCATTTTTAATTAATCCTCTGAAACAGTGAGGCGGTGATGTTGGTAACATTTTTGCAAGGCGGTCGCAAAAAAAACAGAGAGTTGGTACCTCACAAATGAATACAAGAGGTCTGGGGAAATCCTGTTATATTATATATCCCATCTCTTGACTGTACATGTATGTGGTAATTAATTGTATTCTGTTTTATGTCTGAATGTTGTAGAAAGAGAAAGGGGAAGAGATCAATGTAGTGCACTATGGAGTGGTAGTGATTTAACACTATATGGTTTGCACACTTTACTATACTTAGCACTACTGAGATTGTACTAGCTGCACATGTATACATATGTAAGTAAATCTACTTGAGTTTTTCAAGATGATTTTCAGAAAACTCTTGCAAGCCTCCATACTTGGTAATATTGACCACGCATGAGTGTGTGGTCAGCTTTAACAGCAAGCATTGACAGCCAATCTCAAAGCATTTTCCCTCTCTGAGATGTCCTTTGATCGTCCAATTTAACAATCCTCTTCTTCTGGATCAGAAAAGTAGTTTTGACCACTTTTGGCAACTTTTAGTGAGCTATCAAATTTGGTATGATCTGGTAATTTTTGCGTCAACAGGATCTTAACAAAATATTTTATCTTCATGAATAAGCTTGACGGCAATATTAATATTAAACCCAATCACTTTATACTGACCAGTCTTTTTTTAAGTTTTATTTTCTACAGATTCATTTTTTTTTCTCTGGCAAATCATCACTTGCACCACTGATTATTATGACTTGTCAAGCTAGATGCAATGTTAAAACTGTCAACCTGATACACAAGTATCACAGATCTATGCATGCCTTATTAGTGTACACACAGAATGCTAAATGTATGTTCAAAATTTTATAAAATGATAAAAAAAAAAAATTTTTATAAACTCCCAAGATTGTTAAATCCATGCAAAAGTGAAGTGCCAAGTGCTTCAATTATTTATCCTTGCTAGTTGCTAGTGCTCGATATCAAAACAAGTCGGTTACAAACATCTTCCATATCATACTTTAAACTTCTCAAAGCAAAAAGTAAGCAACACACAAGCAAGTTGATGACTCTGCTGCACTGGATTGATCAACAATGACACACACTAAAATGTTAAGAGACATCAAAAGTTAGCTTGCCATCAAATTCAATCATGAAATAATTTAAAAAACAGAAACAATATTTAGTATTTCCAGAATTTCTTTTTCTTTCTGTTTTTCTGTCTTATTAAATGACCCTCATGTTCATCCCTCATTTTGCAACTGAAAAAGACAAGGACATAAATGCAACTTGTACTCTGCATAGGGGCTTATTGAGACATTGATTCAATATTGATGCATGCATATTGTCTACATGCAGAAATTACTATGCTACACAAATTTTGACATTTAATACAACCTGTACCCAACTTGAACTCAACTTGAACTATAGAGTGGTAGATATAGTACTTTACAAAGGTATGCTGCCAGTTTTTCATGCGGTGCTCACTTATTAAAGGTCGTCTAGGGTTGACTAGATTTTAGCATGCTAAAAACTGCTCAAAGTTTTTCAAAAGTGCATTCCTAGCTCTATATGCTACGATCTTCCATGTGAGTCCCTGCCATTGAGCAATTGTTATTAAAAAGACAATTCAACGTACCTCGGTGTGGGTGATTTCTTTAAGAAGGGCAATAGAAAGGCCTGTTGAAATTTCAGCATGTGTGACCATTATCTGACTTTTCTAGCATATTTGGGAGCAATACTGATGAGCTTTAAGTTAACTAGTAACGCAAATAATGCAAAGTATTAGAGTCACAAATAGGAACCAATTCTCCTACCTATACTACATAGCCTATTCCTGGTGACTTGTATATACATGGGCGAGATATTGTGTATTACATTAATATGATATCCTTATTGTCAATCTTATTCTGGTCGGTAGTACAATTCCAACAGGATACAGCACTTAAACAAGTTAATAAAATATTAGAGTTACTGTACGCTTAACAACAGGCATAATTTGCCGGCACATGTTCAGAAAATCAGTTCAGCATATCTCTACTGGGTTCTCCATCAAAAATCATATTTACATGCATGTGTAGCTGACTGACTGAAAACTTATGTGACAAAAATCATAGAGACAAACTTCAATTAAACTTGCCTGAACCCAAGAGTAATTTTCTGTATCTCCTGTCCTTCACACACACAGTATTAATAAACAGTATGTATCCCTAATTACCAAGGTTGCCAATGTTATGAGTGCAAATTCTCAACTATTAATCATATAAATACCACACTGTCAGTCATCCACAATATAATATGTAGGAGGTACATTTACCTGTCAAAGTCAACAATTAACGGTACATAATCAATACTGGATCAATAAAAACAAAATAGTGCATACCAATACTACACACTTCACACAGAGACATTGTCATTACGTAACAATACATGTATGCAGTGCAGACGATAATCGGTCAATTGAGGCCTAAGCAGTCTATTCATGTGTACTATTCATTCTACTGTTGAAAAGCCTAAATTAATCCGCTCATTCTTAGCCATTTGTTGGTCGATAGAAAAGAGACAACATGGATGTCAAAGCAAATAGTGAACAATTCTTACGTGATTAAATGGCGTCCACGGAGAAACTATAAACCATCGCTTGTACTCCGTTTATAATGCGAAAGACTGTTGTCGGGCCGATTTCTTCACAGCCGCCGCCATGCGTTGCATGCAGTATATCAATACAACAACATACAATTTAAATCACAGCTGATTGTACGTAAATCGTCGATAGAAAAGCGCCGTAATCAAAGTAGATGGCGCTAGTTAAGTTTTTGTCAACTGAATTATTATTATTATTCAGAATAATGCCAAAACACTACATAACCAGCTACAAACATCATATTCCCTCGTTGTTTATATATGTACACTCTTTACTGTTATTTCTCAAGGGATATACAGAAGGGCTTTCTGAATTACTGAGTTGATACTCGTCCAAATTCCCAAAAATCATTTTCTATTTGAAAACCCTTTACATCAAGATACTCCAATGCGGCCCAGAAAATATCGCGGCCCATAATAATTTGAACATCGAAGCAAGGACATAAGTTTGGACACCCTAACGGCAGACCCTACATATTGGACAATATTTTTCAACTCTCTCTTGATCTCTGCTCAAACAAATGTTCAGTTTTTTCTCTCTGGCTCTTGTAGAAAATTTATTGAGAAAGCCTGCTTTACGTGAAACATTTTATTTCTGCTTTTTTATATCGTAATTTCACTATTTCACTTCTCTCTGGAAACACCTCAGCAAATAGTAAGAAATTCCCTAGTGCGAATGGTACTATCATGATGGTCGCGTGTTTGTATAAGTTAATGATTGCGTACCAGCATGCATATATGCAGTAGTCTGCCCCCCCCCCCCTAGTTGACAAAAAAAATAATAGCGCGCTGCATCTGATCCCTGCTTCATGTGGTAAGGGACTTTGCGCGCATTCCGTGAACCTGTCTAAAAAAGAAGCTTTTAAATTGATAGGCCAAACTTTGTAAATATCAGGAATATTCATACAATTAATAAAATCAAATTCACTGGGGCAGAACCC
>KN882807.1:24036-35020 GCA_000934455.1 Apostichopus parvimensis
ACTATCATAGGCTGACAGCTTTTAGTCTTGTACAAATTGTAAATTTAAAGGGTGAGTTCTGCATTGGGTTGTTGACTTGTTTTAGTCACTCTAAGCAGTGAGTTGTTAAGGGGTTTTAGGAGTTGTAAGGGGTTGTTAGTGTTTGATAGGGGTTAACAACTCTCAGCTATAAGTTGATATATGCATATTGTACGCATCATCAGATAACCTGGATTCGACGAACGAATGTATCTGTTTTTGTGGATACAATCATTTGATTGTCCATATACTAAAGATTTAATAACAGTTTTATCAACGAAAGATACTTTTTGGTTTATATCCTACAACTTTAATTTGTCATCATTATTCTTGGTGCGATATTGGTGACTAATAATTTATAGTTACTGAGATAATGTTTTGGGACCCAAGTCCTTCTTCCAAATGTTCGAATATACACAACGCAAAAACGAAACAGAAATTTCGAGACTCTTCGTACACGTGTTTTTGCGTCACTGCCTCAGACGAAAGAACCAACTTCTTTCATTATAAAGAATCACATTTGTTATTAACTGATAAATCTATACCTTACTTGCATAATTGTTATTTGCATATTCATTATACGGTGGGAGGGGGTGGGTTAGAGCGGGGTGAGTAGAGGGTGTTTCATCGGTCGGTGGGGAATGGAGATGAGAGCCAAGCAAAACGATACATTATTAAAGTTAATCATAATCGTAATGAACAATTTAGTGTTTAGAGTTTGAATTTACAAAATGATAAAATACGTAGTTCAAAGAATTGTGTGGGAGGGAGAGAGGGAGGGGGATGGGGTGGGGGCGTGTGCCTAAATGGCGTGTATCTTTGGTTTCCATAGCTGCCTTGGGTGGCAAACTATGTTATCTACGAAACTGTCACATGCTATCGATCGCACATATATATATTTACCCGTATGCCATGTTTCGTGAAGCATGTTCTCAAACTTCTATGTAATTTCGTTATAACCATAGAAATAGGCTATAACTTATAACAGGAGCAAGTATATCTATGTGCTTGAGGTTTAGTTGGTTGGGGGAAGGGGTGCGGAGATATTTAATAGTCATTTAAGGTCATGTGACCTGTCACCTGATAAATTAAAAACAGTATAAAGAAGAATACTTACCTCGGGCGTTCGTTTTCTTCGAACTGAAGACGCATTTGCTAAGTCTATAACCTGTTCAAATTGCGGATTCTCCATCCTGTCGGAGATCGAACTTTGAAATTTCCAAAAAGAAAAAACGGGAACGAGAAATCAAATGAAATCACAACCTAGTTGAGTAAATATTGCAAAACATTGTACATGGAGCGTTTTTTTAATGGTTGAAATGTAAGAGAAAGTTCCCTGTTGTATATGCTACGGTATTTCAGTACTAATATATACCGCCATGAATCGCGATAGTCCACATCTCAAGAATACACGGGTCATAGCTCTATAGATCAGAAATATTCAACCAACCTCAGAAAACTTCAAAACTGTTGTTTCCCGGAAGACACTTATATTATACTAATCCAAGCTAATTCTTTGTGAAGTAATTATGCGACGTGTAAAGACATCCATAGTTTTATCAAGTTCATGGATAGGTTGGTCGTTTTAATGCAATGTACGTTGTATTTGTGTGATACAGGATATTGGAAAGTACTTTTAATCTTCGAGGGGGTAGAAATGTTAGTGTAACCAATATTCGATAGATATAATAGTCTAAAAAATTTCTAGTTAGCAGCTATACTTTACTACGTGGATCATAATCTGATGGTATATATAAGAGTGTGAGAAAGGTTTTAAAAACGAATGATTTGAGACTAAGGGGCAATCAATTTTGGTGATCAATGAGAGAAAAACAAAATCAAGCCAATTTGGTAACAAATTAATTGGGAGATAAACGAAGGACTACAGCATATCATAATCCTTGAAGCTTAAATGTGGTAGTCAAAATTGTGAAGGCTAATTGAAGTTAATGGTATACAGGCTTTATTTTTAGTAGCAAGGCATTTCGACAATTCTTATCGTTTCAAAATTGGCCAGACCTTGCCATATCATCCCCACCCCCACCCCACCCCTCCACGCACGTGCCCCTCCTGCTATTTCCTTCCAATAATTTTCCCAATCTTGGCAATACGTTTACCACAATCTTCCGCGAGAAATCTAATGATATATAGATTCCCGGATGTTCTCATTCCCTCAAGACCTTCACCCCCTTCCGTACCAGACCATTCAAAACAAACGTCAAGATATTTAGGAAAATTTTTACCGTCGTATATTTATTTATTTTTTATTTTTTATATTTTACTGATTTATTTATTTCATTGGTGCGACTAAGGGCCGATAACATGGTATACAACATTTCATACAGAAAGAAGAAGTTATTGTGAAGCAATATATATATATAATAAAACCAAAGGGAAATATTGTATATACTCTACTTCTTAGCTATTTATAACGTCTTATATTTTTCTGACATAAAACAAAAAAGTAACAAAAAGCAGAAAGGAAATAATTTTGAAAACAACGTATAAACACAGTGTGAACAAAATAATGTACAAATGCTATTGCACTGTCTTCTTAGAAATATAGTTCTATGAATGTAACCTTTATTTCTTCTCAGAACGTCCATAAGTAATAAGTAAAAAAACAAACATAAATCCTGCATGAAGGGATATCCCCAAATATCAAAGTTAGTCTCGAATGACAGATACTTCAGATCAAAGCGACTGCCCTCTTTTTGAATACACTGACTTCAAACCCCACGGACCTCACGCCTCCCACTCTACTACCACTGTCATTCCATCTCTCACTCCCCCCCCCCCCCCCCCCCCCCCAACTCACCCAAGTTCCGAGTTTCACCTTCCAACGCTGCGTGACGTGACTATGCTGTGAAAATCCATGATGCAAACGTATAATGCGCGAGGAGTGCTTGCAGTGTTAGGTAGGAAGAACTTTTCGGTTGTTCATTGTGTTATTCCTGTGGCGGACAAACGCACCAGTGAGTATAGTCATGTAGGTACCTACAAAGTGAGGGCGCTTGTGGGCATGTCATGTAGGTATCGTTAACTTGGCCAGTAATGTCAATATTGTAGCGCGCACGCGCACTACAATAATAAAGTGCGTTTCGCTTTTCGTGATGCTTTCTATTAAGATGGCGCTCGTCCAGTTAAATGTCATATACCTCTTCCTCCTGCCACGTTATTGCATTCCTAATAACATTGACATTAAACGCTACCCATCACCGGATAGCTGACAAGTTGGCCTTTCATGGCACCATCAATTTTCCGTATCATGACCGTGTAGATTTTTTGCTATCCGAGCCGGAAGTTTTCGTCACTTGTAAACAAACCTCTTCACTCAGTGGTAAACAAATTTCCTACGCTGCTCCTGGGAGGCCTAAAGGGGTCTAAAATTGCCTCAATTGACCCAATTTTCTCACCACATGTACTTCCATTCATGTTCTTCAACATGAAGGCCACAAAAAACTAGATTATGATTGATAACAGGTCGCAAAAGATGTTCTCCTGCTGCTTTTTGGCACTTTTCCTGAGGGAGAACAATCGAGCGGATTGATATAGACTCTAATAGGAGTATGCCACCTTCGTGATGCTTTCTATTAAGATGGCGCTCGTCCAGTTAAATGTCATATACCTCTTCCTCCTGCCACGTTATTGCATTCCTAATAACATTGACATGTCTCTTTGCTAGACAAATGTCAAGTTTTAAAGTTAACTTTAATTCAATAATTGCGACATGTACTTCAATCATTCTCCATCCCCATCCAGGGGTCAAGGTGAGGACCGGGAGTATGCCTTGTTCATGGTTACCTGACGTTGCATAAACAATGTGTACGTTCTCGTGTATGTTCTCTATCTTGATTGAGACACGTTGAATTTCCAGGCGCTACCTCCGGTAGTTGCTCGCAAGTAAGTTTCTGATAACCCATCGTCATAAGAAAGAAAGTAGTTTGGCACAATAGTTTGCAACATTGCCCTCTACAGTTCACGTACGTCACTTCCTGGCTACCAGGAGGAGGAGAGCATTGTGGGTATAGAATGCCACAAAACGTACTCTTCGTATCGTCTTGCACAATAGGTTCGATAGTGTCCCAGCTGGTGAAGATTGCGGAATGAGTGGCATTCAACTTAATGCCATTTGTAGTGTTGTAAGGTAGGACAGAACGACAGTCTCCGGGGACTTCGAAACAGTGTCCACCTGGGACGACCGAATACATCGAATTGGCTGGGAAAAATGTAGAATGAAAACGAGAAAAGAAAAATTTAATGTCGATGTTGCTGCTTCTCAATTTGAGATTGAGGCTTTCTGTTGAGCCGTCCAACTCCCGCAACCCATATTCCATATTCGTGTCCTTTTGAGGTAAATCGGGGAATATCTATTCTTCAAGGTCCTCACGAACATAATTAACCTGGACTAATCGAAAACCAAAGCTTGGACAGCTTAATGATTACTTGAAATGTAGACTGATGAATTAGGTATAGAGAAGTTCAGATTATGATCTTTTTTTGAACCTACCAATCCTTTCACAGTTTCTTCCGGTGTATCCTTCCCTACATCTGCAAAATGGCTTTTCTTTGATAGTAAAGTACGCACCACCATTCAGGCAGGTTAAAGCAGGTGTCACATCTGTAGCTAAAGAAAACACAAAAAAAGATACTGTAACCTTTTAAAGCGTTTGTAATGTTTAAATAAATTGCACGGGTTGTATATGTTGGTCGGAAAAAGCAGCCTAACTGCGAGGAATATTTTCGGACAAACCCCATGGCAACGCAATACTTGCCAAAACAATTTCACAGAACGAGTTAATCGACATATATCCAATTGATTCAGACAGACAACAACATTGTAACTTGACGACATGACCACACAATCGTGGCCCTGGTGATAAGGGTGCTGTCCAGCTGCGCCAAAGATTAATAGAGGGCGCTGTCATACCAGTTCTATCAGAGCCGTATATTTCTAATAGTTCTATTAGAGTTACTTTATACTGAACTCTAAGTTCTATCAGAGTCGTATATCTGAGTTTTATGTAGTTCCGCGAAACTTGACAAGCTACAGTCTAAGATCATAAGCAGATAAAGGTACCATTTGTTGATCCCTGTCGTAAATACACTTTTGTTCGTAGCTATTTAAAGAAGAGATCTTTTTAAACACATTTTGACTTTTCAAGTTAATATAATTTTTGTAAGCACATTAACTTGTTTTCTAAAGAAAGTTTTTCTTTCGCAGCAACTGCACTGGTGGAGCCATAAACTCGCCAAACCCCCAGCCCGTAAGTACAAGTATATATGCAAGTACGTCAGGCGTGTTCGCAGCCTGTGCGTGCTTGCTATACTGCTACTGATTCCATGTCATTGCTACTTGTACCTGTAGTCGTAGCAACAGCTTGTCAAGTTTCGTGAATGTAGATAGGACCAAAATATGACCGCTGGCTCTGTTGATTTTGTTCGCAACTGGAGAGAGGCATTGTGTTGCATTACCTTTGGTTGTATTGCTGGCAAAACATACATCAGACGACGCAGACTCCGGAAAATTGTCGCATAATGAAGTCCATCCTTCTGCGTCTGTCAAACATCCCTTCATTTCATTACATAAAGAATTACATGGAAGCGACACGAATGTACCGGTTTTGCGAATATCGAATGTGCCACTTAGTGTGGTGGTAGAAGCGGTACACGGAGGGCTCAAAAGGAGATTACAAAAGAATTCTTCCGACAGGTAATGGCATGAGAAGGTTTTGATAAAGTTAAAAATGTTCATCATTTTCGATCGATTGTCATATAGATTAAAGACGTGTGGTATCATGGTCCTACAGTTCCCGATAGATCTGCACACGGTTATATTATGTACGATGCATCCTGCAATGAAGATAGAAAATAAACAAGGGTCAGTTTTATAGAATCGACCTAAACTACCTCGGAATACCTTTATTGTTTTATCATCAAATTGAACCGCCCCCCCCCCCACCCAACACACACATTACCCTCTCTGTTGGTGCATTATAATCATAGAAGCATCCATGTTTGGTAAATTTTGATCAATGATATTTTATAGGACTGTAGAAGCCTTCACATACTCTTCATTAATTAACTAATTTTACTTCATCAATCAGCAACACATCTGGATGTTCAAAGAACCCGATAGGACAAACACAATCAACAGCCGTGTTCAGAAACCATAAAATAAAATGAAGTTTGACTGCAGACTTACCACCTGCGTCCGCTTCTGGGGTGGGCATTGGACAAGTATGTGAAACATCCGTGGTGATGCCTGAAACATCTGTGGTGATGCCTAAAACATCCGTGGTGATGCCTGGAACATCCGCGGTGATGCTTGAAACATCCGTGGTGATGCCTTCTGACGTCACAGACACTGTTGTGGACGAAATAAGCTGACTTAGTTAACATTATCGAATTAAATATAGTCTGGGAGATGAAAATCTCCATCAAACATCAAAATAGTTTGGAAACTTGTATAACCAATCTGTGAGCTCGCTGACATTTGTGATCAAAAGATTACCCTAAGTGTGACCTTCTAAGATGTAGACTACTCTTCGTCCGCTTTGTTTAATTTGTTGCAACTAAATGGCACGTCGAGCCTTCCCTCTTCCTCATTCCTTGCCCAGTCCCGGCTCACCCTGCCTACCCATCCCACCCTCTACTCAAATATAACGACCCTCACCCTCCTTCATTTCCCTCGTATGATCGTTTCATAATAAAATATTGTTTTTACGGTGAAACAGTAATTATATTGGACCTCCAATTCCATGTGTTTTCAATTTCTGTATGTTGCTCCTTCCAAAAAGGCATCAATGAACTATTCTACATTATGACGTCATGGAACAGCAGGTCACATAACAGTGTAGAATCGAGACAAGATTTCAATATTACTGCAATTTTAGCGTCAACTGAAGGTACTGTTTCACTACCCTCCCACCCACCCCCTCCCACACCTCGTCCACGCTTCTCTAGTGCTTATAGGGGAAAGGGTAGGTAATATGGTGGGGGAGTTGCGTCACCTCACTGGAGTAACGTTATTGGTGTTGTCTTACCTGTTCGTCCCGGCATTAGCGGGACCTGCGTTGTAACAGTACTTGGTTTTCTACCAGAAGTCGTAAAGTCACCAGCGCTCATTTTATCACTTGTCGGTTTCACCTTAGCTTGGAGGTTAGCTCGTATACCAACTAGAATACAAGGGGGGAGAGGGGGGAGAATCGTAGTGTCAGGATAGCATCTCTAAGATCACGTGACCACATTCCCGATTTACATACCGTGGGAACGCTAACGGTGCACTGCGTAATTCTACAATATCACAAATGACTCTACTAAGAAAGCAGCAATACTAAGGTCAGCATAATCACAAGTTTGGGGACTATAACTTCAAATTCCTAATTGCATAGCAAATATATGAATACTAGTATGAATACATAATTGACACATGCAAAGTTACATGAAGTACGTTCCGACTGTCTACTTATTGTTTTAATGTACAATAGGGTTCTGGATTTATATAGATCCTCTCGAGTGACCAGTAAAAGAGGGATTGCCTTTACGTCCCCTCCCCTCCCCTCCCCTTTTTTGGTCTTCTTCATTGTTTGTGCTTTATTTTATTTTCTGTTCTGAAAACTTGAAAATATTTATGTGTACCAGTGAGTTGCCCTCCTCTATACACTAACCAGATGCCCCAATAAGCGTTGCCATAGTAACAATTGTTAGCAAGGCTCCTCCGGCAATGAAGAGTCTTTTCCGACTGAAAAACCTAGATGGTGGAGCACCCTCTTCGATAGAAAATAGATGGTTGAAGACTCCTCGTCTATAAACTTCATCCATCTTGGAGAGAACATAAAAATATATTTAATTTTAAAAAAATCAAAAAGGAAACGGTTATCAGTTATAAATGCGACCTTTAGTATCTTAGCGCCATCTATTTTACTGTAGAAACATGCAAAGCACCATTAAAGATGGATAGCGCCATCTACTTTATTATGTAAAGATGCAAAGCACCATAAAAGATGGATAGCGCCATCTACTTCAAAATAAACCACAAAACCTACGTTTACTTCAAAACGTTACGAGGGCTACGTACTAGACAATAGTTTCCACCTTTAGTGAGAGCGTTCCAACATGTTACACCACTAAATGCCAGCAAATGAAACCATACACAAGTTTTCACTGATCAAGTAAGTTATTGAGTTGAAAGAAATTTACTGAATAATATTTTTGTTCATTCCGTAGTTTGCACAGCCTGTGAGATTGTTGATATTTTCCACGAAGTTGTATAAGGTTATTATAAGGGTACTAAATGGCAGGGTATATCGTCTGTTGCCACCGTGATTATATTAAGTCACGAGATCACGGCGACTGATTTTTCATCTGAATAAAATTTTAAAAAGTTTTTTATTATTTATTTTATTTTTTGGCTATTACCATGCTTCATCGCTGGAAACTCCCTGTCTTACGAAAGGAGACGATTTAGGACTTGTCTACACTTTCTTTTCAAAAAAACACATTCTTTTAATATTCCCGTTGGTCCGTTTATTGTAGATTTTCATAAATATATACTATTTATTTAATAAATAAACGACTGAAAGTTTGATCAATAAATGACGGCACCTTAAGTTCCATAACCTGCACTCTAGTATAGGGTGACTTTATTCTTTTCAATCACTATGATTGAAGATCATTTCTCAAGTATATTTTTACTGCCAGACAATATATGATTAAAGTTCATCATCCAAATGCATATTCATAAAATCGACTGTTGAAATGTTTTCGGGGAAGTTACGTAACATAGTTTATAATCTAATAATAATGAAGTGATTCCCCCCACTTCTTAAAAGAATCGTAGCAAATTAAAATGAAGTTGCTATCAGTTTTTAATAACTTTCCTCTCGGATCAGATCCTCAAAAATGATACCTATACGATTTGTAAAGTAGACAATTAAATTTGTCAGCTAGGGTACAACTGCCTTTGAGTGACATAAATCTGTATGAGGAGACTCGTTGATTTTGAAATAATATGAAGAGGTCCAAATTTGTAGTAATGGACAAACCTGTTTATTGATTCTCAGAAACGGAAGATAGAGCTTGATGACAGAAGATATTTATCTACGATCATGTAAGACTGTCACAGCAGATGTAGAATTATCTTCTCGAAAGAGGGTTCCTAACCCTTGACCTTTCGTAGAGCGTAACTTACTCGAGAACCGAGTTTGTGACGTCATTCGAACAAAGCCCATGCGTGGGAAGGCATAACATCACGTAATGTTCGACTGACATGCGTAACCATGAAAACATGTGACACTGACGGCAAATCCCTCATGACTAACGGTTCCACTTTTTTCATTAAATAGAAATTAATCGATTTTTATAACTTGGGGTTATAAATAGATCTTTATATTCATCATAATTGTCAGTTATTCCTAAAACTAACTACAGAATGACGTCAGAACAGACACGTTTACGAGAACAGCTAGATTTACACTTCCGTTAACAAGGGTCGATCACATCTACCAAGCCTATAAATTAACCAGACTACAGTCAAGATAGACGTTTTCGCAAAACTTTGTCCTACTCTAAAATGAAGCCCCGTCACCCCCTCCTTCCGCCATCGGATAGGATAGGATTCGAAACCATTACCCCAGGATATCATCCTTCAAAAATACTTTCAATATTCCTGTCAGCTTGAATGTTTCCTTCATGACAATCCCTGTTGCCCGATGATTCCCAAGGTTTGACCCAGAAAGCCAGTTGGCTTTGTGATTCCTTGCCATATTATTTCAAATAACTATCTGACTAATGTAGAGCAAATGAGTTAAATTTGTCAAAGAATTAAGTGGCAACCAGAAGGGATCAGCGATATCCAGATCTTATGTGTATCACTCCGTTGTAGGCATCAACCATTTCATGCACTTGTAAGGACTTTACAGTATAGAATTGTTCCAATATATATGCAGAAAGAACAGTCTTCCTATGTGAAATATAGACACATAGATGTATTAATAAAACCATCTATGCCACCTTGCAAACATCCCTAATTAATAATTGTTATACATGAATGAGAGCTCTACATGATATACACTGTGAAATATTTTCACAATTCAGCCAAAGCAATAGTCATATAGGCCCTAGTATAAATCGTAGAGAAAATGGCCAATTTTGAGTCCATGTCAGATAACATGTGGACCCCTTTAAGCAAATTTTGAGTCCATATCAGATAACCTGTTGGCCCATTGAAGCTCAGAGGGTGAAAACTAATAAGGGCCTGTAGAGTGTCTTAAAGTGAGTGTGTTCAAGATTATCGAAAGATTGAAGCCCAATTTCAATAGGGTTCCTCTGCTCAATATGGGACATCAACATGCCAATAATGAGAGTCATCAAAGCTCTTCTTATGGAACGCCAAAAGCGCAACGCATTTCGTTGCCTCGATCGATTTCGCCTCCTTCTATTTCGTTGCCTCCCTTTATTTCGTTGCAGGCTCCTTCAATTTCGTCTCCCAAAATTTGGATGCCTCCTTCTGTTTCGTCGCCTCCTTTGATTTCGTTGCCTCTTTTGATTTCGTTTCCTCCTTCTATTTCGTTGCTTCGTTCTATTTCGTTGTCTCCTTCTACTTTGCTGCTTCGTTCTATTTCGTTGTTTCCTTTGATTTCATTGTCTCCTTCTATTTCGTTGCCTCGTTCTAATTCATTGCCTCCTTCTATTTCGCTTCTTCTTTCTAATTCATTGCCTCCCTTGGTTTTGTTGCCTCCTTTGATTTCGTTGACTCCTTCGATTTCGTCGCCTCCTTCTAATTCGTCGTCTCTTTTGATTTTGTTGCCTCCTTTGATTTCGTTGCTTCGTTCTATTTTGTTGCCTCCTTCGATTTCGTTGCCTCCTTCGATTTCGTTGCCTACTTCGGTTGCGTTGTCTCATTCTATTTTGTTTACTTATGTTAATTACGCTGCCCATAGGAGTGCGCACTCTTGTATAACAC